>JAASGX010000457.1:0-21174 GCA_023334415.1 Phytopythium chamaehyphon | reverse complement strand
GGAATGCTGCGTTGTATGTAAAAACCAACTAGTGAATGAAGGACGAACCACGAGATTTTCATGTTGGAGTTTTGCGATTGAGCGCGATGCTAGCTGGTTCTTCTTGCTGTTCACATCGTAATGCCTCCACGGCTTATAAGGTGGTGGCAGAGGCGGCGCTAGACCAGCTCGAAAGCACAACTACAATAGTAATCCGTAGCGTTCATCCACAAGCGCGAACAGAGTGAGGCGTGCCGCTTGCTCGTTGGTAGTGTCACCGAGCTCAACGTAGGGTCCCAAGTCATCCAGAATTGTCGCTATCCCAACAGTGGCTTGCAGCAGCCTCTAGAGAAGCCAAGAGAAGCATGTTTGCTCGAGCGCCACCAAGCTGCTCAGTCGGCGATTTGCAAGATGGAGTCCAAGCAGCTCAACTTGGCGTCGCACGATCCAGGGTCCGGTCGTGATCTCGCCGCACCAGCTCTTCGACCAAGAGCCGGCCACGCTCCAGCCGGAGCCTGGCATTTTCCTGCGTCGACGGGTGAGTGTCAAGCGTCTGCGAGTCAAAGCGGCGCAATGCGATGCTCGGCTTTGCGACTCGTCCTCTGGAATCTTTCGCCAAGATCTAGCCGCGATGCACTGCTGGACGACATCGAGAGCCAGGACTACATTAAGCAGCTCGTCGTAGAGAAGTGGGTCGAGCTGAATGAGAATGATCCAGCTGAAGGTGCGCTCCCTTCCGAGCCCAACACAATATCTGCATAGCTCGTAGATGCTTGCGAGCCTACATACTTGCATTTACCTGGTTCCACGATGCAAGTTGCAAGTAACTCTCACTTTCATCTCACGACCAACAACTACTGATTGTGAATGAAGTCCATTGCAACGACAAATATGCAGCAGCAACTGCACCAACGACAGCTCCAACCATCACAATCGTGCTGCCGTTCGCTTCGTGCTGCTGCGTTGGCTGCTCTTGCAGCTCACCACCGACTGGGTTGTACCTCATACGCGATATTGATAAGCCCACCCGTGCATTCGATCTATCGTTCGTGCTGGCAAGGCGCGAAAGCCGAGGCGGCGCGGCATACAAACCCCAAGATGACGGCGGCCATGGTCCCCAAGAAGATGAAGGTGAGCGAGCTGCGCGCGGCGCTCGAGTCTCGCGGGCTGAGCTCAAACGGGCTCAAGTCGGAGCTCATCCAGCGGCTGGAGCTGGCGCTGGACGAGGAGGAGTTCGGCAGCGCGGCGCAGGAGGCGCAGGACCTGGAGGCGCTTAAGCCCCCGAGCCCCGAGAAGAAGCCCGCGAGCCCCGCCAAGAAGCCCGCTGCCGCCAGGAAGGAGCGCAAGAGCGAGCCCGAGGCGGAGCAGCCCAAGCCCGAGGCGGAGCAGCCCGAGCCTGAGCAGCCCGAGCAGCCCGAGCCCGCGCAGGACCCGGCGGCCGAGGAGGCGCCGGCCGGGAGCAAGCCGCTGACCGAGGCCGAGAAGCGCGCGGCGCGCGCCGCCAAGTTCGGCGTCCCGCTCAGCCTCGAGGACAAGAAGGTGCGTGGGCGAGGCGCTGGTCTATTAAGTGGTCGCGGGCTTGCGGACTGATAGCGATGCGTCGGTGGCGGCCGCAGGCTGCACGCGCCAAGCGCTTCCAGCTGGCCGGCGCGGGTTCGTGGGTCTGTGTGGGCGGTGGGCTCGAGCATCCGTGCTTAGAGTGGTGGCTTTGGTCGTGCAGACGGCGAGGAGGAGCGGGCGAAGAAGCTCCAGCGCGCGGAGCGGTTCAACATCGAGACCAAGGACACGGTATGCAGGATAAATAGCTTCAGTGCGGTCGTTGGGTCGGCCGGCGTCTAACTCGTTGACTGCCTGCTGCCGCGCGCCCAGCTGGACGACAAGAAGAAGGCGCGCGCCGAGCGCTTCGGGCTCAACGCCGAGGAAAAGCGGCGCCTCGATCGCGCCAAGCGCTTCGGCCTCGAGACCAAGGAGACGGTAAGCCCTTCGGTTGGCTCTCGCGCACATCAATGGGCTGGGGAGGGAGACTCACGCGTGGCTCGTGTGGCTCCCGCGGCTGAACAGCTGGACGAGAAGCGGCAAAGGCGCCAGGAGCGGTTCGGTGCCAAGTGACGGCCGCCGGCGACAAGCGCGACCGACGGGCGCGGCGCGTGACTGTACAGCGCCGATCCACCGCCGCCGGCGACGTGCACGCCGGTCGCGGGCCGAGCAGGCGAGCGTCGCCGCATTGCGCGCGGCGTCGGACTATCAGCAGAGACGCGGCCGCCCGCCTGGCCCGCCCATCCAACCAATACACCCGCTGCCGTCCGTGTTCGCTGCGTGCAAGTACCGGTATCCACATTGCATCTGCACGTCCTGCGCATTGCATCGCCAGCGCAGCGTGGCGCGCTGGCTCAGGTGTAGCTGCTCGGCGAGGCGATCTGTCGATGGCACCGCCAGGCCACATATGGCGGGAGCTCTATACTGAGCGCCAGTGTGGCGCGACGTGGCGACGCTGCACCGAACGTTTGTGGCTCTTGTCCAAGCCCAAAACAAAACGCTTGGGACCTCAAAACAGCTCAGTAGACACGTATTTGGGATCCACAGCTTCGTGTCCCGAGCCTCAATTCGAATATAAAACCATTGTTGGCCCCAAAACAACACAATATGCACGTAAATAGTGAATACAAAGACTAATATAGTAGGACTCGCACGCGATCGGGCGACTCCCATACTGGGCGCCAGTGTCCTGGTAGGTACCGTGGCACCCGTGCAACGTACGACGCCGAAGGGGGGAAATTCCCGAGGATTCCTTCCTCGCTTCACTTCAAGCCGCGCCGCCGGGGGAAGAAGCAGCGGCCGCGACACCCGACGGACGCTCCGCCAGCAGCGCTCGGGTACGTCGGCCTCGCTTAGTATCGGTTTCTAGTAGCGCTCGAGTCGCGCTCGAGCACAGCGGCGCTTGAGCCCAGGCGAGCGGCGCGCCCTCCCCGAGATCCGGCCACGTGGCTGACCTGTCGCCCGTCTGTCTCGTAGCGGAAACCACCAACCAACGAGCGAGAGAGCGAGAGAGCAGAGCACGAGAGCGACGAGCATGGCGACGCTGCAGAAGCACGCGTCCAAGATGGAGGTGAACGAGAGCGGCGAGGTGCTGCCGGTCAGCGTGGGCGACACCATCTGGGTGCCCGGCACGACCGACCAGGTCTGGGAGCACGCGACCGTCATGGCCATCGGCGGGCTCAAGGTCACGGTGCGCACCAAGGCCGGCAAGGTGCAGCAGGTGGACCGCGCCGCCGCACTACCGCTCAACCCGCGCGAGGCCGACGACATGACGTCGCTCTACTACATCCACGAGGCCGGCCTCATGCACAACCTGGCCGAGCGCTCCAAGCTCGACGGCGGCGACGGCGCCGGCCAGAAGCCCTACACCTTCATGGCCAACGTGCTCATCGCCGTCAACCCGCTGCGCGACCTGCCCGACCCCAGCATCAGCGAGGTCGTCAACACGGCCGGCAGCTCGCCCCACCCCTTCTCGATCGCAGAGATGGCCTACCAGCAGATGGTCTACAACTCAGGCACGGAGATGCCGACCAACCAGTCGGTCGTCATCAGTGGCGAGGTGCGTCTATTGATCGCTGCGGGCAAGCTTGTATGCAGACCTGACCACTAACGGGATGCGCACTTGATTTGATTTCGGGCAGAGTGGGGCCGGTAAGACCGAGTCGTCCAAGATCGTGCTGAAGCACCTGACGACGCGCGGCCTGTACGGCAAGAAGGCGCGCGGCGCTGAGATCGAGGAGCTCTCGCGAGGCCGCAAGCAGCACGGCACGTCGCTCGACAGCCGCCTGATTGAACAGAACCCAATTCTGGAGGCCTTCGGTAACGCGAAGACACTGCGTAACTACAACTCGAGTCGTTTCGGCAAGTTCATGAAGCTGCAGTTCACGAACGACGGCGAGTTCAAGCTTGCGGGTGCCTTCGTCGAGACGTACCTGCTTGAGAAGTCGCGCCTTGTCTACCAGGTTGATGGCGAGCGCAACTTCCACATCTTTTACCAGCTCCTTGCTGGCGCTTCCCCCGCGGCCCGCCAGGAGTTCAAGCTCACCCAGCCGGAGGATTACTGCTACCTTAACCAGAGCAACTGCTACATTGCCGAGGAGACGGACGACCGTGCTTGCTTCGAGGATGTTGTGCGTGGTCTGAGCTGCGTCGGCATCAACGAGAACCAGCAGCACGTCATTTTCTCGGTGATTGCGGGTCTGCTGCACATGGGTAACATCGAATTCGACGAAGAGGACACCCCCGAGGGCGAGGCTGCCGTTATTCAGAAGCAGTCGGCGAAGGACGCCCTGACGATGACGGCCAAGCTCCTCGGTGTCTCTCAGGATGCGCTTTCCAAGGTGATTATGGAGCGCGAGATCGTCACCCGCGAGGAGACGTTCACAGTGCGCCGCAACGAGCAGAATGCTGTCTACTCGCGTGACGCTATCGCCAAGGCCTTGTACAGCCGTCTCTTCGACTGGATCATTGGTCAAGTCAACCAGTCGCTTGGCCATGACCCGAACCCGCTCCCGTACATTGGCGTCCTCGATATCTTCGGTTTCGAATCTTTCCAGCGCAACGACTTTGAACAGCTGCTCATTAACTACACGAACGAGGTCCTGCAGGCGACGTTCAACAACCAGGTGTTCATTGCTGAGATGGAGCTGTACAAGCGCGAAGGTATCACTGTCGGCAAGATCAAGTGGCCAGACAACCGCGAGTGCGTGGACCTGATTGCCTCCAAGCCGGATGGTATCCTCAGCCTTCTTGACGCCGAGGCTATGAACCCGAAGCCGAGCGACGAGAAGTTCCTTGCGACGCTGCACCGCAAGCACGCAAAGAACTCGTACTTCCCGCGCCCGCACCCGAAGGATATGCAGCACACTTTCATCGTGCGTCACTTTGCGGGCTCGGTGTCGTACACGATCGGCGCGTTCATTGACAAGAACAACGACACGATCCCGCCTGACATGACAAATCTGTTCGCAAAGTCGACGAACCCGCTGGCAGTTGCCGTTTTCAAGGACGAGAACGAGGAAGTCACTCGCCCGGGCAAGAAGAAGCTGATGCGCAGTGTGGCTGCCAAGTTCTCGAAGCAGATGCAGGACCTTGTCGACACTCTTGACGCAACTCGTTGCAACTTCATTCGCTGCATCAAGCCGAACGCGCTCATGCGCGTGGGAATCTTCGACCCGCGCTACGTCGTTGTTCAGCTGCGTTGCCAGGGTATCATGCAGACGGCTCAGGTTCTGAAGGTCGGCTTGCCGACGCGAGTTGCCTACAGCGAACTCGTGAATGCATACAAAAAATTCATGCCTCCGGATGCCCAGCGTCTGTTTGCCAACCAGAGTGACCCGACGCTGATTACGGCGATTCTGTGGGCTTTCCAGGTGCCGATGGATGCGTTCAAGCTCGGTATCACGAAGCTTTTCTTTAAGGCGGGCAAGATTGCGCTGCTCGACTCGATCCTCAAGATTGACTGGGCGGTCGATGGTCCGCGAATCGTCTCGCGTATGAAGCTTTGGCTTGCTCGTCGTCGCTGGCGTGTTGCCCTCGCGAAGGTTGTGTCGCAAAACATTTTCAAGCGTCTGCTCCGCAAGATTCAGTTCCGCCGCGACTCCGTGGTGCGTCTCCAGCGCTGGTGGCGTGCGTACTCTGTGCGCCGTGACTTCAAGAAGCAGCGCAGCGCTGCGCTTGTCGTGCAGGCACTGTTCCGTGGTATGACTGCTCGTCGCCTGTTCAAGACCAAGAAGCAGGAGATGATTGCCCTAGCCGAAGCCCGTGCGGCGGAAGCTCGCCGCCAGGCTGAGGAGGCTAAGCGCAGGGAAGAAGCGGCTCGTCTTGCTGCCGATATGGCACGTCGCGAGAGCATCGCCCGCGCTGCTGCCGAAGAGGACCGTCGCCGCATGGAGGAGGAGGCGCGCCTTGCCGAGGAGGAGGCAATGAAGCTTGCTCAGGAAGCTGCTCGCGCTGTGGCGGAGGCCGAGGCCGCTGCTGCCGAGGCCACTGCTGCCGTCGAGCACGAACGCCAGGCCGAGCTACGTGCTATCGCCGAGGCGCGTGAGCTTGAGGAGCGTATGGCTCGCGAGCGTGTTGAGGCTGAGCGTCGCAAGGAGGAGGCCCTGCTTCACGCCGCTAGCGTCAGTGCCAGTATGCTTGGCGGCCTTGCCCAGGTCAGCGCTGTGCAGACAGCTGCTGGCCAGGTGCATGTCGTCGAGATCCCCGATGATGTATCACAGGAGAACCGCGAGCAGCTCGAGCAGCTCAACGACCTGCTGCTCAGCGGCGCCATTCTGCAGAGCGAGTACGACGAGCTTGTGCCCTTCCTGCTGGAGAAGCCGGTGGACGAGTTTGGCACGGGTGCGGCACTTACTGCGGAGCAGGAGGAGTCTCTCAACCGCCTGTACTCGACAGGCGTGTATGGTATCCAGATTCGTTGCCCGGCGTGTGGTGCTACCAACAACACAGCGAACGGCAATCACTGTGAGGAGTGTGGCTCGTTGCTCACGACGAGTGATGAGACGGCGGGTGCGTCTACGGCGTATGGCGAATACTATGGTGCTCGCCCGCGTGGATTCTCTCGTGCTCAGGGCAGCTTCTCGACGCTCACGGCCCCGCTCGGATCGTTTGCTTCCGAGGGCGGCCGTGTGGTGATCCACGATGGCTTCTTTGCGTGCCAGATGCACCGCACGCAGGTTTTGCAGGACGACAACTACGCTGAGTACACGGTGTATGTTCTTCGCTGCACGTGGCAGCCGCGTGATGCTCGTGAGGCTACAACGTGGCTGGTGTCGCATCGCTTCAGCGTCTTTGAGCGCCTTCACAAGGACCTGAAGCACAAGATCCCGCCGACGGTCGCAACGCTGCCGACGTTCCCTCGCAAGCATCGTCTCGGCGGCGTGTTTGCTGGCAAGACGGGTAACTCGAGCGAGATCGTCGAGGAGCGCAAGCAGGGTCTTGAGCGTTATGTGGCGCAGGTGCTGGAGCTGTGCGCCCGGCTGCCGGACACGCTCAATGTGCCGGAGCTCGACCGCTTCCTGAACGTGTCGCGTCAGGTGGAGCAGTACCGCCGCCAGCTCTCGTCGAACGTGGCGTCCACCCCCGACAGCACTGGTGGTGCAGGCTTTGGCCGCGCTCTCAACGTCAACGCCGGTGGCGCGGAGGCTCTTGCTGCTCGTGAGCAGGCTCGTCTTCCGACGGAACTGCCCACTCCGTTTGATGAAGAGGAGCTGTCGCACACGGAACAGGCAGTCAGCATGCTGAACGCGTCGATCCGCAACGCGCGTGGCGACTTGCGTCGCGACCCAACCGTGCAGCATCACTTGAAGGTGTGCGTGCAGTTGCTGCCGCGCCTGCAGATCTCGGCGAACCTGGACAACCCGTTCGCCAACATTGACCTGATTCCGCGCGCGATGCAATGCCAGGAGGATCTGGAGACGACCATGGGCTTGTACAACGACTCGCTTCTGGCAGTGTCGGAGACGTACGCGTTGTCGGCGCAGGAGGGTAGTGCTGTGCAGGCACCGCCGCCGTACGTGCCTGGTCAGCAGAACTCGTACCAACGCAGCTACGGAGTCTAAAAGCAAGAAGTTGAAGAATGAAGGAGAGCGCATCGGAAGGATGCACTCGTCGGCCGAAGGAAGGCCGGCCACCGATTGAGAGCAAAAGCTCTTGGATGCATACAGAAACACGTGCATGCTCATACAATCCGCTTTGTTCAGTTTTGCATTTTGTTGGCGGGGCCACTCAATCGATCGATCCCCCGCCACTTGCTCTCTCCCTCTCTCTCGTTACCGAGCAGCCTGCGCAACGCCCCGCACGCTCCAAGACTCGTTGCCAGTCTGAGTGTTGGCGTTGGCTTCGCTCTCGACGCCGACCATGGAGAGACTCGCGAGTAGCGCGTCGTTATAGGTGGCGACGGCGCGCTCGAGGTCCTCGACGCACTGCAGCGCTCGCGGCAGGAGCTCAATGTCAGCAAACGGACTCTCAACGTCCGCTGAGGCCTTGAGTGCCGGCAGGAGCTCCAGACACGTCGCAAGCTGCTGTTGCACTTCGGTGTTGCGGCGAAGATCACCGCCGATCTCGACGTTGGCGAGCAGCAGCTGCACAGCCTGCTCGGCCTGTACGAGCTCATGCGCGTCCAAGGGCGTTGGTGGCTGCTGTGGGAGCCGCATGCGTGGCTGCGGTGGCTGATTGGCAACCGATGGGGGTGCGCCGCCGTGCCAAAAGGCAGCGGCGACGGTGGGTGGCAATGAGCGGCGACGGAACTGCTCGACCTGGCGACTCACGGTCAGGAACTGGTCAAGCTCGGGGGCTTTGGCGCCGATACGAGGCAGCTCGACCGCGCAGAAGCGTACCAGCTGCACCATGTAGGCTGCGAGCGCTGCACGGCGCTTGCCAAGCTGGTCGCTCCAATGGTACTTCGGCGGGAAGGCCGGCATATCTTCGAGCGGCGCGAGCGAGGCCTCGCTGCTCCTCCGGCCGTGGCGCGCCTTCTTGCGGCCGAAGCGCGCGCGCAGCTTGTGGTCGAGCGCCTCGAAGTTGCTGAAGCGCTGCGAGACGAACCACGTGGCGGCCTCTGCGCGCGCGGAGCCGAGCGCCTCGTCCTCCGGCCGGCGCCGCGGCTCCCACTGGCAGAGCAGCACGAACACGTCGAAGCGGCCGCCGGCGCCCGCCATGGCCTGCGTGCCGTGCATGTCGCAGAAGAAGTAGCCGTCGTGCGCGACCACGCGGCCGGAGCCGTCCTCGTCCAGGCGGAAGGCGCCCTGCTCCTCCGTGAGCGTGTAGAAGACCTCTCGGTGGCGCGAGTCCCGCTGCGGGGGCGGCGGGACGCCCGCCTGGGCCTGCACCACCGGCGGCTGCTGCGCCTGCGACCCGCCGGTGGAGGGGACGACGGCCTCGCCGCAGACGGTGCAGCGGAGGCCGCGCGCCGTGTCGTTGGCCGAGCCGCACGCGGGGCAGCGCAGCGAGAGCCCCGCGGCGGCCGAGGCCTCGAGCAGCGCGTAGGGCGAGGCGCCCTGGCCCAGGCTCGAGCCGCGGCCGGGCGGTAGTCCGTCGGGCGGCACGCGCTGGTCGCGGCGCAGCAGGAAGGGCACGAGCTCATCGTACTCGCGCTGCGGCAGGTCTCCGCGCTGCAGCGCGTCGGCCAGCCGCTCCAGCTGCGCGCGGTTCTCGGGCGACACGTCGGGCGGGATGGCCACCGCGTGGACCGAGGCGGCCGAGGACGCGCGGCGGGGCGCGCCCAGCGGCGCCAGCGCCTGCCGAGGCGCCTGCACGTCGCCGCTGCTGGGCTCGAGCGGCATGCGCGGCACGGGGAGAGCGGCGGGATGGTGCTGCGTTGGACAGGTGCCGGCGCCATGCGCATCACCGCTTCTCCGAGCCGTGTCCGCCCGGAAGCGGCGCGGCGAAAGTGGGTTCACTGGCGGCTAGTAAGTCAACTGAATACACGAGGGCGGAACGACACGGACAGAAGCGGTGGCTACACTGGCGTGGACCACGCGCACCGGCTAAGTTGAAGTGCCTTCCGCTCGATCAGCAAAGTCCAAAAGAGCAAAACCTCCCACGATTACTTTCGCCCGCCTAAACCTCGGGCCCTACCGTCTACACGATGCGCAGTTTGGACGAGATACCGAACGCCTCGTCTTGCTGCTCCACGCGCGGAAAAAGCTCAGCACGCATGACCTCGCCCAGAGCCTCGAGCGCGCCCTGCGCGTGGAAAAGAACCACGGCGTCGCGGTCGGAGCGAGAAACGTGCTTCAGTGTCTGGTATACAGCCGTCAAATGGTCGGGCATAACCTCTAGCAACTTCCACCCGAGCAGTTGAATCAGGTACTTCAGCACGAACACAGCGCCGCGACGAACGGCAACGACGGGACTTGGTGCTGGTGGAGGTAGAGTGCTGGCTTTCGCCTCTGCTTCTGACTCATCCTTGGATTTTGAAGTAGCCGAAGGCCTTGCAGATGCCAAGCCAATTGAACGCCCGCTCGGCCTGTTGTCCAGTTCTAATTGCAAGACCCCAAGCACGCACGTGATCACGTCGACCGCGAACGGCTGCAAACTCCATTGCAGTAGCGCGCAGACTTCAGCCAAATTGGACAAACAGCTTGCTCGTAGCGTAGCGTCTTCCATACTTGAAGCATCATCAGCCTCGTTGGTGACTGCCGATGTCTGATCAAGTCCAGGCGGTTGCTGATGTCGTGCAGGCGTTTTGGTTTCTGATGTGCTCGATATTTCCTGGATCAGAGCAACACGCTTTGCAGCTGCATTGATTTGCTTGGGACTTGCTGTGGGTCGGATACAGTCCAGATATGCGTACACAAACACCTTGCCGTACTTTGGAAGCGTTTCCCCACAGCGTTTTGCTGCGAATAAAAGTGCTTCGCTTAACTTGATGCGCGTCTCAAGCGTGTACTGCCTCTTTTGGTCCTGTAGAGCAGCAACTAGCAGTGGAATTGCCACGTCTGGGTGAATGTCCGCGAGTACTGACAACCCTTGGACAGCTGCGAGAAAGACGTAGCTTTCTGCATCTTCGATATGGCGCAAGAAAATCTTGATAAGCAACTCGATCCTGGGAGTCCACTCACGTTCGCCTCGATAAAGTTGGCTGGCCCGTACAAGTTTGGTGAGAGTCACAACCCCACGAGCTCGCAGCGGCACCAATGCGCTACTAAGATCTTCCTCAGCTTGTTTCAGAACCTGAGCAAACGATTCCTGCTTCTGCGACCGAGTGCTTTTTTCGGATTCTGCGTCGCGACTGAGAATTCTGGCACGAGCTTCGCTGCCGAGTTCGGCGATATCAGGCTTTGGATGATGCGAAAGCTCTTCCAACACAGGCAGCATACGTTTGAGCTCGCCTTCCTCACTCGCACTGCGCTGCGCTGACCCAGCTTCCAGAATAGTCATAACAACACCAAGACATATTGTAAGCATCTCGACACTCTCCTCGTCATCGTCTGCAGCAAGTGAATCATTAGCATCAATAAGAGTTGGAGCACTCTCAACCGAGTCAACAAGACGTGCGGTTTGCCCACTAAATGTCGTGAGAACAGTGGCAATACACCGCAAGATAGTCTCAGCACTACGGAGAACAGCTGGACCGAGTGACTCTGTAATAGAGAGAAGCAGCATCAAGACCATTTCGACACCGAGAGGCGATGAAGGCACCTTCGCAACTTCGTAAGCGCGTAGACTTCCATCCAACACATATTTTTCAGATATCGCGTCTCTTGAATTAGTAGCTCCTGACTTGTGTGCAGTAGCCCGGACATTCATATATGTCAGCAGTAGCGAGGCAAATAGTTCGCCGACGACAGCAACTGACTCCAGTTCCTTGAGCGTCAACAATTCCGCCAGCGGTTCGATGACGCCTTGTAGGATCTGTCGGCTTAAAGCTTCCTTCTCTGCATTGGCAATTCGACGAAGGCCTATTCCCCCGTTGCCTCCAGCGCAGAACTCATTGTGGAGTGAAGAGGGTTGAGTCACTGATAGCGATGTTTTCCCACTTGCCGCAGTTAGAGAGTGGTCAGGGAGTTCCACAGGAAGTACAGAGATCTGGAGAAAGACAGCGGACCAGCTGCTTAACTTGATCCAAGCTATGGTAATGTACACAATGATTTAGTGAATCGTGACTGGGAGGTTCGTAAAGCAAAGTTATAGAACTTACCAACTAGAATATCTTGCAGTGGCTGGCGGTGGTAGGATTTACTATTGGACGCAAACGCGTACATGTGGATCAGGGGCCGGAAAATCGGCGCAATTATCTGGAGGAGCTTCTGTGACGGTGGTGGGCCACAGATCAGTAAGTGTGCGAGCGTGATGCATTCAGATAACTCATGCTCATCCGCAACAGAAGTTTGTTGTCCGATCGCCTTGGAGATGATTGCCTCGTATCGAAGCAGCGGGTCAAAAAGAGGCACAAAGAGGTGCAACTCTACAATGTGAGGGTATCGCGACGCTAGCTGGTCAGTGAGAATCACGCCCATTTCGCACAGTAACTTGCTGGCTCGATTTGATGCAAGCAACAATCCTTTGACTTGGCCGCACAATTTCTTGGCATAAGTGTCTGGATCAACCTCACTAGGGCATTGACACATCTGTAATGATGATGATAAGTTAAGATGGCGACCTGGCAGCATTTAATAACAACGCGAACGTACCAACGTCGCAACTTGCATTCGGGCCTGGGTGTTGCCTTCATCGACGCCGCTGAGAAGTATCTCAATAACGGTCAAGACACCACCGTCCTCCATTGATAACTGAGACATCAGGCGACTGCCACGCTTTGTAAAGGCTGCTGCAGCCAACGATCTACCCGAGCACTGACCTAAGGCAGCTCTCAAGCTTCCCATCGTCAACTTGAGTGGCAGAGTTTGAAGCATTAGATCCCGCAGGCGCCGGAACTCCGACTCGGTTTCAACGCGGACTCCCGACTTGACCTCGCCACCGTAAATCACCATCGCGAGTAGCTCGAGCGTGTATTTAGGCAGCAGAATGGGCTGGAACTGCGGGAGGAAGAGGACCTGCATCATGACTTGCGTGATGCTCAGTAGGTCGTCGCCATCGTCGTCCGGAGGCGATCCTCGCGCACCCCAGCCTAGAACGAACACATTGACTGAATTTGCCACGGCAGCGGTTAGTGGTGGACCAGCCGCGCGCACTTGCAATTGACGCACTCGCTAGCGTGCGCGTAGGCCGGCGGCGCTCGATTGGCGTCAATATGCCCGACTCCATGCGCGGGTACACTGCCCAGCAGAGCAGGATCTCGATCGTGGCCTGCAGCACGGAGTAGTCGCGCAGACTCAGCAATCCTGCGGGCGCCTTGGGCGTGCCTGCACTCGCCTGGCTCTGCTGCGCGTCCGCCTGCTGCGCCTACAACATCGGCTTGTGAGTCCAAATTCGCCAGTCGACGCGCACCCACCCGGCTGTCCTGAGTTCGCACCTCGATGCGGTCGAGCCGCTCCATGCAGAGGCAGAGGCGCTGCAGCAGCGGCACGATGCCCGTGCGCCAGGCGTTCTCGCGGCACTGCGGCTCGCTCCAGCGCTCGTCGGGCGCCTGGCAGAGCGCGCGCACGGCCCGCTGCACCTCGGCAGGCGCGGCCTCGGGCTTCGTGACGTCTCGCAGCGCGTCCACGAAAGCGCGCAGCGAGCGCATGACGGCCTGCTGCTGGCGCGCCTCCTCCGCGGCGGTCACGGCGGCCTCGGCCATGGCTACCACACCAGAGAGAGAGGAGCGCGGCTCGGGGACTGGCCGAGGCGAGAGAGATCGCCGAGCCAACTTGTCGCAGTCGTTCTCGACGATCCACGAGATCGGAGCTCTTCGTGTGGTTGTCCGGTCGTGGTTGGCGAACAACTCAGACTGGGATAGAAATTCAATAATTTTGGTGCGGCCTGTGTTGCGTCGAACGTGAGCGTCGGCAAGGCGTTCTCCATTCTCGATATGATAACTCTCATCAATCTGAATGGGCAGCTTCTATCTGCAGCATGCTGAGTAGTGTCGGCTCTGACCAAACATACTGTCGTCAAGCATCTGAGAAAATGTCTGCAGAGGATATTTGTCACGATCAAAAAATATTTGCCTCGATAAGCGTTTGTTCACTCCATCCTGAGTCCTGCCCTTGACGCCTTGGTGTAATCCCGCGCGCAGGTCTATTGATCCTCGCGATCATGAGCGCTTGAAAGTGAAGCATGTGGACGTAATGCAATTTTTCGTTATTTATTTTTTGGGGGTGCGGGACGACACGCACTTTTGCGGCTGGAAGCGTTCTCCGGCCAGGCTACGAGTGCTTGAGCACCAGCAACAGCGTCATGATGAAGATGAGGCCTAGCAGCAGGCCGATGCACTTCATGGGGCGGCTGCTCTTCTGAATCTGCTCGGCCTTCTCAAGCTCGACGAGGCCCTTCTCCGTCTGCTCCACGACCTGCTCCATGTTGTAGTCGATGCGGTCGAGGATCGTGCCCTGGTCGATGACGAGCACGGCGAGCTCCTTAAATATTGTTGCTAGTTCGGTGATGGACTGCGCGATGCGCTGGATCTCCTCGTCTCGCTCGTTGATCAGGTCCTCCTGGATTTCCATCTCAGTCATTTGCGCCTTGTTGAAGCCCTGCAGTTCGTGCCGTTAGGAGAAATCAAGTCCAAAATACAGTAGAGCGTGCATTGCAGTGCCCGCATACCATGTCCATGCCTCTGCGCGCCTTGGCCTTGTCCTCCTCCAGAAAGTCGAACGCGCCGGGGCCCTGCTTCTGCTTCATGACGCGCGCCAGGTACTCCTTCTGCGATTTCCGAAAGTCGCCCGAGAGCGTCTGCAGCTGCGTCGCTAATGCCCTGCGCGCGCGTCGGCGTTAGTGGCGTGTGGCTTTTTTGCCCAGCGGTTCGTCATGAGGGCCGCGCACTGTACCGCTGCACGTTCTGCTTGGTCTTGGCGTCGGCGGCCGAGTTGTCTCCCTGGATGTTCTTGGCCATGCGCTGCAGGCCGCGCTCGGCCAGGCGGAACTCGTCCGTGATCTCCTGCGTGACGCGCTCGATTTCCTGCTCGTGCTGCGACTCGGAGCCGTCGAAGCGCACCATGAGCCGCTTGGTGTGCAGCTTGCCCAGCCTGTCCACTGGGGCGCGCGCACGCCGTCAGCCGGCCGCTCGCTTATACGAACCATAAGTAGCAGCAAAAAAAAGCGCCGCACTCGAGTCCTTGATGCGCGCCACGTGCGTGTTGGTCTCGCCCACGACGTCGACCCAGCCGGGCGCCACGGCCAGCGCCACGGCCGCGGGCGCCGCCACCAGCGCGAGGCCCTCGTCCGCCTGGCTCACGATGTTCTTGCGCCGCTGGCTCTTGGCTCGTGCGGCCGCGCGCAGCTGCGCGAACGCGCGCGTCAGCTCCCGCGTGGCCATCGCTCGCTCGCTCGCTCGGCACTGCTCGCGACTCGCTCGCTCGGTGCTATTTCCGCCTTCTTCCTCCCTGCCCAGGTGTAACAGAGTGCATACCAGGGTTCACAAGTTGATAACGGCAGCCACCGGCGCATACAGCCGCCAAGTCAAGCGGCAACATCCAGCGGTCCCGCGGTCCGCGCGAACCGCGAACCGCCGCGGTTGAAGAAACAGGTTGCAGTCCCGCTCGCACATCAAAACATCCCCCCAGCCGAAGATGCGCGGGCTGGCGGTGGCGGTGGCGCTGCTGGCGGGCGGCGCTGGCGCGGCGCGCGTGCCGCTGGACGACGCGTGGGCGCTGCGCAACGGCAACGGGTCGCTGCGCGTGGCGGGCGCGGCGCTGCCGGGCACGGCGCACACGCTGCTGCAGGCCGCGGGGCTGCTGGAGGACCCGTACCGGCGCTTCAACGAGCTCGCGCACCGCTGGGTGGCCGCCGAGACGTGGGTCTTCGCGCGGGAGCTGACGCTCGAGCAGCCTGCGACGCGCGCCAGGCTCGTGTTCGAGGGCCTCGACGGGCCCGCGCGCGTGCGCGTCAACGGCCGCACGCTCGCGCGCACCGCCAACTCCTTCCGCCCGTACGCGCTCGACGTCTCCGGCGTGCTGCGGCCGCCCGGAGAGCCCAACTCCATCGAGGTCGAGTTCTCCCCGGCCACTGAGTTCGCGCGAGACGCGGTACGGCTCTGATGCGACCGCGTGGCGACCGCACCGACTGATTCATTGTACGAGCAGGCCGAGGCGTACCCGTACTTCGTGCCCGAGACCGTCAACTACAACGTCTGGGCCGAGCCGTCGCACCGATCCTTCATCCGCAAAGCCGGCTCCGACTTTGGATGGGACTGGGGCCCGGCGTACGCGACCACGGGCATCGCGGGACACGTGTATCTAGAGACGGCGGCGAGCGCTGTCGAGCTCCAGAGCATCGACGCCACGGTGTACTTTCGCGCGGATGATGCCGACCACTCTGTCGCTACAGTGACGGTCCGAGTCCCGGTGAATACACCAAGCATCACGCTGCGCAACGTCACCTTTTCTGCTTTCCTGAATAATGAGCGTCAAGTATCCGTTGTGAGATCTATTCACGACTCCTGGGCGAACGGAAATCCTGTCGAGCTCTCGTAAGCAGATAGCATGTGGAGGACTGACAACGAATTGTTGACATCGGCTGTTTGTGGATTTGTGGACAGGTTTTCCGTGAAGAATCCCAAGTTGTGGTGGCCCAATGGCTACGGCGAGGCTCACCTCTATGACCTCCGCGTAGACGCTCACCACTCGACTGGATCTTCTTCTGTTCACCACAAGATTGGTTTCCGGCGTGTCGAGTTTGTGCAGTCGGACACAACAGCAGGAAACACAACCGGCAAGACATTTTACTTCAAGATTAACGGCGTTCCAATCTTCGCCAAAGGCGGGAACTGGATTCCGTCTGATTCGTTTCCAACACGCGTCAATGCATCAATGACGACTCATTTACTCCGCAGCGCCCACGCTGCGAACATGAATATGGTAAGTGTGATCACCACGCATGGAGTGTGGGTTGTTATTTGTCCCCTCACTCGTGTGCTGCTGTAGGTTCGTGTGTGGGGTGGCGGTCGATACGAGACGGATCACTTCTACCGCGAATGTGATAGGCTGGGCCTTCTCGTGTGGCAAGAGCTCATGTTTGCATGCGGAATGTACGTTGAGGTTGCTTAGACAGTACTTCGAAGTACCTCAGTAAATATTTTGGGTTACTTGAGCATGCCCTGACCATCCCTATGTGTTGTAGGTATCCTCGCAACACTGAGTTCATCGAGAGTGTTGAGGAAGAGGTGCAGTTCCAACTCACGAGACTGCGCAAGTACACGAGCATCACTATATGGGGTGGAAACAACGAGAATGAGAACATGATGGAGCAATTTGTAAACGCGACGTTCTTCCCACCGGGGGAATCCTTCAATCGTGATATCGCCGTCGCAGACTTTTCCAAGCTTTTCGTCGATGTGATTTACCCGATAGTGAAATCTCTCGACCCTGTCCGGCCGTTCGTGGACACATCACCGTCTAACGGCGTGTATTCGTATGACCCTTATGTCAAGCGCTGGGGAGACAGCAACAGCGTCGCGTTCGGGTACGGAGTCGTCAAAGTACTATCATTTCCGTTGCCATTGATTCTCGAGCTTACAGCAACTGTATGTTCTCTAGTGATGTGCACTTCTATAACTATGATGGCGACTGCCAGGACTTCCAGATCTACCCTCCCGCGCGATTTATCTCAGAGTTCGGATTCCAGAGTGCGCCTTCAGGCCCAGCAATGCGACATGTGAGCTCTCCATCAGACTGGGAGTCTTTCCAATCGTTCTGGAAGCTACTCAAGTTCCGAGAGCGCCATGAGAACGGCACGAGTCAGATGCTAGCTCAGATGGAGCGTCGATTCCACGTCCCGTTCCCGTTCCGCGATGAGAATTGGTTGCAGCAGCCGTTCGGGTTTAATGACGAGAAGAAGTTCGGCTTCGATATCGCAGAACGAATCGACTCGTACCTGTATCTGACCCAAATCCAGCAGTCTCTCTGCTACCAGACGGCAATTCGCACGTGGCGGCGCGGAAAGCACCACGACCTAGGCATGACGATGGGTATCCTGTACTGGCAGCTCAACGACATCTGGGAGGGCACGAGCTGGTCGAGCATGGAGTTCTCAGGTCGATGGAAGAGTCTGCACCACGTAGTTCGACGAGAGTTTGCGCCATTTGTCGTGTCGATGTTTGAGCAGCCGGACGGCAGTGCGGTCGGAATCTTTGGCGTCAGCGATATCAATGCTGACATCGATGTTCGTCTCTACTATGAGCTTCGTCAAACCACAACCGGCGCTCTTGTCAAGACGATCTTAACGGAGGAGGTCGATCTGTCACCGTTGGTACGTGTCAGGAGGTACCTGCCACGAGATATGCATGTTGGTCTCGAATCTTACGATATTATTTTGATGGCCCCCAGGAAAGCAAGCCAATTCGACAGCTTCATATCCAGGCGCTGCTTGACGAGGAGAAGACCAGGTGCACGCGAACATCCTGCTTTTTGTACGTTCGCTGCCTTGTCGATGAGTCGCCGGCGTGCGAAGATACGTACTATTTCCTTGCACCGTACAAGAACCTTCGCCTCAGTTCCGGTACCATCACTGCGGTGGTGACGCCCACGAGAGAGCCTGCGATTTTCAACGTCACGATCGAGTCGAGCAACTTCCTCGCGCTGTTTGTGGAGCTGGACCTCCCCGGTTGGCGCGGTATTTGGAGTGCAAATTCATTCCTTATGTTTGCGAATTCGACACAGACGCTTGCGTTTACGCTTACGGACGATGAGGAGCCTTCTCTCAACTCGGACGAGGTCGCTGCAGAGCTGGCTGGGGCATTGGAGATTCGCTGGCTCCAGCGTATCTACGGTGATGCTGCTGTAGAGATTGCTGTCGAGTGATTGTCAAGGTGGCACTTTTGGAGCGAGATAAACACTGTTCGCATGGTAACTTGAGCAGTATTGTTCAGTATTGTACGGGTTGAATAACGAGTTACAGTGTGACGGTGGATCTTGAGTGCGATGTGAACGAAGCCATAGCTTGCTAGGTGACGATACAGCTGATTCCATCTTGTGCGCCTTGACGCGCCAATGCTAGACAAGCAGGAGACTCACTTCTTCGGCTTTGACAATCAACCAATGACAGCAAAAATATTAGAGGACATGCTAGGGGGTTGCAACAACGAGGCACAACATACCTTGGGAAGCATCAATTCGTACTTGGCGTTGAGGTAGCGCGTGCGTTTTCCTTCGACCTTGACAGCCCGCCACTGCTGCTTTTGCTGCTGCTCTTGATACTTGCGCCATAGTTTGACCGCTTGATATCGCATAAAGTCGCGCCTGCAGAACATGACGACCGTATTGGCCTCAGGTATTACCGGCGCTTCTGACTCGAAAATCGGGGCACTCGTTGGTGGTTCGAGCATGTAGGAATCTGTGCCTGGCGATGCCTCCTGCAGCGCCGACTGTGTTGATGAACTTTTCTTCTTCGGTCTCCATACCTGGTCAGCTCTCTCCGCTGAGACGTCTCTAATGGTGTCAATGCTCACATCAGCATTGACGCCAGCCTCATCCTCCATATCGACATCAACTCCAATACTTCGCTTCGCTTCGTTCATTTTCAGCATGGCAAGCTTCATTGCAATCGTCAAGGGTTGCGAACGTCTTGGGTTGCGCTGCCGCTTCTTTGATGCTTTCGGTGGTGGTTCTTGGTCAGCAAAGCAACCCATGACTGCCGGTGCGTTCCCGTTCATTGCAATAGTACACGGAGCAGGAACTTGGTTGGTTATATATGCTGGAGGGTCATCAAGCCGGGCATGAGGAACAACACCACTTCCAACAAATAGGTGGTGGTGGTTTCCGCTCGCCTCGTCCGATGACCACGTCTTCACACTATCACTGTCCAAAGATGGAGCATCAACGCTTGTCTTGTCTGGTGTCCCGATCGACTCTGTTGCCGACGCAGCGCCGGTTGCACTCGTTAATCGATTTTTCTTTCTTGCCGGTGAAGACGATGCAGATGAAAGCGACGATGAAACTGCGTTTCGCTTCGTTGGTGCAAGATTAACCAGTGATGATTGCTTTGTAGCTGGTAACCTCACAAGGGGTACACACAATGGTGTTGTCACCTTGGCAGAGGCATCCCTTGTCCCTGCAAATACCGGGCGAAATCCGTTCGATAGTCTGACAGCTGGAGCAGACACATTTCGCCCAGATAGCGACAGCAATTGCGAGCTCCCGGCAAATGCATCCAGCTTCTTTTTCCTTCGCGATTGCGGCTCAGTCTTTGGCTTTCTTGTGTATTTTCTCTTCTTCTTGGGCGGTTTTTCAGGCGTGGTTGTAGTATCGTCAGACGACCCATTCAAGATATCGGCCATGCATAGATGCCGGAAGCCCAGCGAGCTCCCAGGCACAATGGGGGCTCTAGTTGGAGGCACAGTCGTGGTGCGCAGCCGACTAAAAGGCGACTCGTACTCGGTCAGCATAGTGGAAGCCCGGTCGACTTGACTCCCGCAGACCTGTTGCGCGATCGAGTTGAGCAGGTCTTCCCCGATTTCTGCTCTGCTCGCAATGTCCAAGGAGGTTTCCATGTGCTCGTTTCGCTCTCTAGAGTCCGCGAACAGCTCGACTGGGCTAGTAAAGAGCGGCAGGTTCATCGGCTGCTGCTTTAGTTGCGGCTGAGCGAACAAGTCGGGCGGTCGCTGGTTGTAGGTGGGAGATCTCCACGAGCATTCACTGAGCGACAAGAAGAGCTGGGCGGCGGCGTGCGCCTCGGCATCATACGCTGGCGCGTTGGTCGGCTGGCTGTGCGCGTGCAGAGGAGGATACGGCTGCTGCTGCTGCACTGTGTACTGATGTTGCTGCTGTGGTGCGAGCTGCTGGTGCATGAAGGCCGCAGGGAGCGCGACGCTTGCGGCCGCGCCGACTCCCAACGCCTGCGCCGCGCCGCTTCGCCTCGGCTGGCCGAACGTCGGCGAGACCAGCGAGGCCGCGGGCGACAGGAGCAGCTCGCGCCTCCCCGCCGCGTCCTCGAACGCGCCGCTCCCGGCGCCGTGGCTGAAGCTGCGGCCGTTGCCGGCCGCCAACTGCTGCCCCTGCGGCTGCTGGGGCCAGTCGCGGCTGCGGGCCGTGGGCGCGCGCGAGGCCGGGAACGCCACGGACTCCAGCGCGTCCGACGCCTCGCGCAGCACGCCGAGCGCGTCGCCGCAGCCCGGCGGCGTGCGTGTCGGCGGGCCCAGCGCCACGGGCGACAAGGCCGAAAACGCCGAAAACGCCGAAAAGGGCGGGAAAGGCGCCAAGGGCGCGAGCGAGAGCAGCCCCTCGCCCGCCGCGCGCCGCCGCCGCGGGTCCTCGGCGCCCTCCGATGCGAACGCGAGCGCGGGCGCGGGCAGCAGCGCCTGGCGCGCGGGCGTCGGCGTCCACGCGAGCTCCATCAGCGCATGCCAGTGTGGGGCGCCCGACCTTTTTCTATTGGCGGCACAAAAAATCGTACTATACCGGTACGACCGAGTCGGCAAGTCCAGGGTCCAGGGCCGCGACAACACCCCGCCCACAGCAGTCCTACGGACTACTTGTTAGCAGGCCTCTTAAGACTAGGCATGGTGTCAAGAGAACATGCTGAATGCCTATTCCTAGCTTTTCAAAATGCCTACTCGGATACTGGGCAGTTTCGGGTGGTTTTGGGTCGTTCCTGTGGTTGCGATCATCCAAGCCGTGT
>JAASGX010000456.1:0-21208 GCA_023334415.1 Phytopythium chamaehyphon | reverse complement strand
GTGGCCGCGCACGTCCACAGCGCGGACGAGCTGCGGCGGATCGTCCGCAGCGTGCGGCTGGCCGATCAGCGGCTCGCGAGCCACCAGGGCGAGCGCGAGGCCGCGACCAGGGACGCCGAGCGGCTGGCGGCGCGGCGCTCGCGGCTCGTGGACGCGCTGCAGGCGGCCGCGGACCGCGAGCGGACACTGGTCGGGAGCCTGGCGGCTGTGGAGCAGGAGCGAGCGACCAGGGCCGAGGAGCTCGCGGATGAGCGGCAGCGGACGGCGCTCAAGGTCTCGGCGGCCAATGAGAGCGAGGCGGATGGCCGGGGGATCTCTGAAGGCGTCCAGGTGGTCAGGGACGTGGTTCTGGGCTCAAGAGCGGAGGAAATGGAGGTCGAGGGAGAGAGGAACCCACTCGACGTCCTGCTGAGGGAGTACATGCGGCTGGTCAACAGCCAGGAGGCCGAGAGCGTCGAGTTCGGGGCCAGCGACATCGCGGTGGGTTTCAAACTCCACATGAAGAAGCTTGGACTCGAGTTGGCTTGGATTGACGGTGGTGGTTGATACTGCTACAGCATGTGCGGAAGTATGGGGGACGCACGCTGCTTCGGTGGCTGGAGGAGACCGCCTCACGACCAGTAGAAGTCGACCACGGGGACCCAGAGGAGGCACAGTACGCGGCCCATGTCGAGCAGCGAGCAGTGTCGAGTCGCGAGGCGCTCGAGCAGGTGCGCACACACCTGCGGCGCCACCAGAAGGAGCACATTGCGAGGTTCGCAGATACCCAAGCAGCGTATGCTCGGGCGGCTGAGCTGACGAGAGAGCTGCAAGAGTTCGAGGCAGCGATGACTGGGTTGGAAGATGTGACTCCAGCTGTTAAGGAAGCTGTCAAGCTGGAGATGGCAAATGCCGTTGAGCAAGCAGCACTTGCAGCGGCGGTTGATGCGTACGAAAACATGAGCGAGCAGGTAGAGGCTACGCGCAAGCAAAAGCAAGCACTTGAACAGCAGCTTGAAACGATGGATAGCTTTGAGCGCCGACAGCAGCAGGTGCTTGACCACATCCGAGCCATGTACTCTGAAAACCGAAACATGATGGGGTCTGTGGCCGCCAAACAGCTAGAGCTTCGCTCGTTTGCCCAGGAGCAAGTGAATGACCAATTCGGAAGAGGCAAGACTGGGCGATTGCTTCAGGAGCGCCAAGAACTAGCAACGGAAGAACTCCGACAACTAGCAAGGATTCGAGATCAGCCGCTGAGCGATATCTTTGACATCGCGTCCATCCCGTCAGGCGAGACTTCTGGAGATGGCGATCATGAGATGAATGGGATCCAGCCACAGCACGATCTACTTCTGCCGTTTGCA
Organism: Phytopythium chamaehyphon; assembly: GCA_023334415.1. Lineage (NCBI taxonomy): Eukaryota > Oomycota > Peronosporomycetes > Pythiales > Pythiaceae > Phytopythium > Phytopythium chamaehyphon. The sequence goes on along the minus strand of JAASGX010000456.1, from coordinate 19,862 downwards.
GAGTTATCAGTGAACCGGCTTAACCGTAGCGCCAGCGAAGCTAACCATGCTCAGGCTCACCCGCTTGATCAAGTCTTCAGCGCGCTGAACGTGCCAACATATAAAAACTGGAGCGCACTTTCGCAACGCCTTGACGAGCTCGAAGCACGTCAAACTAACAGCAACGAAGAGATTCAAGTCCGTGAGTTGATCGAGAAGTTGTCGAGGGAGCTTGAAGACGAGAAACGCGGGGATGCTCCTCATACTTTGAAGCGAGCCGCCGCTGTGGTGGAAGAGCTCCGCCACGTTACAACTACCATGGAGGCATCAGCATCACCGCTGCTGGAAGAGGCGATCCGAGCCAACCTCGACACTCGCGAGCAACTCGTTCCACGCCTGAAAGAGCTGACGCATGACTTCTACTTGCAGAGCGGCTGGACAGTCGATATTTAACCTTCCAACGCAGGTAACTGGTTAGATCATTTGTTGGATGCGTAAGTTGAACTGGTCCTGGAGTCTCTGCAGCTCTAGCCGTGCTTGCAGCAACGCGCCGGCTGCTTCGTCCTTGCCAAGAGGTAGATCATGGTACGTGGCGCTCAGCTCTTCTTCCAGCGCCCGGTTCTCCGCTTCAATCTCGCGACACTCCTGCACGGCACCACTTTGTTAGCCATCTTTCTCAAGCTGTAGGCAGATTCCTTCGCCAAGCGAACCTGGTCGAGCGCGTGGAGGTTGTGGTGCTCCATCCTGCCACGTAGCTGCTCAAATCCTGCGTCTTCAAGAGTCAAATGTAGAGCCTCCTGCGCTCAACTTGCATACTTCAGCCTACTGCCACACCGATTCATCGGCTTGAATTGAAAAGATCCCACCAGCTCAGCCTCGGACGCGCGCTGCGCCTGCTCGTGCTCGACCGTGCGCTGCTCCATCACGACCGAGTTCTCTGCTCCTCCAGTGCGTAAATACACCGCGCACTTGAACCCAAGCCTTGACAGCTCTCACCTCGACGCTCGCGCTCCTCTGCGGCCGCATCGAGCTGGCGGCGCGTGGCCTGCAGGTCCTGCCACTCGCGCTGCAGCTCCCTCGCATGGTCTCGAGCCGCTTCCTCGTCCGTCCGCAGCCGCTCCGCCCGCGCCTCCAGCTCGTCCACGCTCCTCGCCAGGTCGCTCGCGGCCGCCAACAGTGCGCTCGTGCGCGGCCGCCGCAGCTGGAGGATCGCCGCCGCCTCGGAGAGCACGTGCACGTGCAGCTGGGCGTTCTGCAGCGTCGCGGAGGTGAGGAAACCGGCCACTAAGGAGCGCAAATCCCGGTGCTTCGCGCCTTGGACAGCTCGTCCTCGCGCACGCCGCAGCGCCGCAGCAGCTCGCGCGAGCGCTGCGCCTCAAGCTCGAGCTCCAGCATCGCGCGGCGCTCCATCTTGCCACTTCCCGTCCTTTCTCCCTCTGCAATCGCATACGCGCCGACAGGTTTCCCGGTGTTTCCGACTCTCGGCTGTTTCCAAAACCTCTATAATCGGATATCCCGCGCAACCGCGGAGGAAACCGAGCCAAAGCGCCGTTGCTGTCATTGGCGGCCAAGCGGGACGCGACGATCGCGCCGCGTCGCGCAGCAGGCTCGCCCGGCCGCTTCATGCGCGCGGAGCTCCCAGTCGCGCACTTTCCAACGAGGTCAAGGAGGTCGAGGTCGAGGCAATGGCCGGGGCGGACGCCGGCGAGAAAGGCGCGCGGCGCGGCTTCAAGGAGCGCGAGGCCGAGCTGCTGCGCGAGCTGTCGGCGCTGTACGCCAAGCTGGGCCAGGTGCGCGAGCAGCGTGCCAAGGCGGAGCAGGAAACGGCGAGCGACGCGGGCGGCGAGGGCGGCGGCGTGCGCGGGCGGCGGCGGCGCGTGCTGCTGGTGACGCACTCGCTGCCCTTCCGGCTCATTTCCGAGGACGCGCAGTCGCAGTGGCGCGCCGAGTTCATGGAGCACGCGCGGCGCGCCGACGGCGCCATGGAGACCTTCCTCTGTCTGCACGAGCACTACGACTGCGTGTGGATCGGCTCAGTGCACGGCGAGATCGAGGCGTCCGAGCAGAGCACGCTGCGCGAGCAGCTGCTGCAGGAGCGCAACTACTTCCCCGTCGTGCTCGACCCCAAGCGGGAGACGCTCTTCTACCAGGGCTTCTGCCAGACGGTGCTCTGGCCGCTCTTCCACTCATTCCCGCCCACCACGGACGACCAGCTCATGACGCACGAGATGGACATCGCCAGCACGGCGTACGGCCCTGAGGACGACCGCAGCATGGAGAAGATGTGGCAGGCCTACGTCGCGGTCAATCAGGCGTTCGCGGACGCGGTTCAAGCAGTCTACGAAGAAGGCGACCTCATCTGGGTCCAGGGCTACCACTTGGCGCTCGTGCCGCAAATGGTGCAGAACCTTTTCCCCAACGACTACATTCCCGTAGGGTACTTTATGCACATCCCGTTCCCGTCCGCAGAGCTCTACCGCATTCTCAACTACCGCGACGAGATTCTCACAGGCATCCTCGGTGCTGATCTTGTTGGCTTTCAGACGTACGAGTATGCACGGCATTTCCAGAGCGCTTGCGTACGACTTCTTGGTCTCGAGAGCAGCCACAAGGGCGTCGAATGGAATGGTCATTTTGCGAGGGTGACAGTCTGCCCAGTCGGCATTGATGCACACCGGTACATGTCGCTCGTTCAATCTGATGCCGTTGAAGATGCACGCCAACAGTTGGCAACACAATTCGCGGGCAAGCGACTGCTACTTGGTGTTGACCCGCTTGACCTTACCAAGGGACTAGTTCACAAACTCCTCGCCATCGAGGAGCTATTCACGGTTCGCCCTGAACTAGCGAAGGAGGTTGTGTTTCTGCAGATCGTGACGGGCACATCAACGTCTTCAAGTTCCTTGTATCCTTCGACGACCGGAGAGTCATTCTCATCATCGGCAGCGATGGCATCTCCGTCTTCTGCGCTGCTGCTTGGGTCACAAGTTGAAGCACTGGTATCAAGAATCAATAGCAAGCTGCAAGACGTTGGTGCGGAAATGCCAGTGCAGTATTTAAACAAGGAGATTGCTGCTGAAGATCTAGCTGCACTCTACTCTTTGGCAGATATTCTTGTGATGACGCCTGTACGCGATGGAATGAACACGATCCCGTTTGAGTATGTAGTATGTCGCGAAGCAGCTGGTCAGCATGCACGAGTCGTACTGAGCGAATTTGCTGGCTGCGCGCAGTCGCTTGGTGGCGCCGTTCTTGTGAACCCGTGGAATACTGAAGAAGTAGTGGCGGCGGTCTCAAGGTCGCTTCAGAACGATGACAGCGAAGCGAAGCGACAGCACCAACACATGTACAACTACGTGAGTACATTTACTTCGCGACATTGGGCGGACAACTTCCTTGAACAACTACGCGAGTGCAGTGAAGAAAATGCATCTGCTGGATCGGGCCGTGAGCTCAGTCGCCGGGACATGACATCGGCGTATGCACGATCATCTCGTCGTCTGGTTTTTCTTACGTACGAGGGCGTTCTCGCTCCGGAGGCTTCTATTCCGGAGCTTGCTTACCCGCCACAAGAACTCATTTGGCAGCTATCAATGCTCACTAATGATCCGCACAATACTGTGGTGCTTGTTTGTGCCCGAAGTATGTCGGTATGTGAGCAGTGGTTTGCCGGGCTCGCAGGAAATGTGGTTTTGGCGGCCGAGTATGGTGTATATGTGAAGTGGATTGGCGAGTCGAGCGGTTGGCATTGCACGTTGCCGGATCTGGACGTCAGCTGGTGGGAACACGTTTTGCCTCTGCTGGAGTATTACACCGAGCGCACGCCAGGTGCGTTCATCGAGCGGAAGGACAGCTCTATCGCATGGCATTATCGCGACTGCGACCTTGATCACGGATTGTGGCAGGCAAGTGAGCTGTTGGTGTCTTTGCGCGAAATCACGCGATCTTTGCCAGTGTCGGTATGCCCAGGCAACCGCTTGTTAGAGGTGCGGCCACAGAAAGTTAGCAAGGGTTCGTTATTCGAGCGGCTATGGGAATTCATGAACTGGTCAACTCTATTTCCCGATGATTCGCCCGTGACGACGGAATACTTTGGCGAATCAGTAACACCGGCGACATCGCCATTTGCAACCCCTCGCGGCCTTTTTCCAAGCAGCTACAAGGAGTGGAAGACCAAAAGTGGCGGTGATGAAACGAGTTTAATTCGAGCACCGGATCACAATGATTCCATTCCCACCCCCGATGATGACGATGGGAATGGCTGTACCGCTACTCCCAATCGTATCCAATATGAGCTGGCACTGGCGTCTGATGACTATCAGCCGGTTGACTTTGTCTTGGTGATTGCATCTGGTGATGACCGAATGGACGAAGATTTGTTCTCTGTGCTTGTTCCCCCGCCAATCGATTTAGAGGCTTATTTCCTCCAACTTGAGCGAGACGAAACAATGGAGGAGACCTTGTCAGATTCCCCTTTCTACGCAAGCAGTCGCGGGGGTGCAGGAGGAGAGCAAGACGACGAGCTTGGTCTCACCACAATGAGCGTGGGTAGCGGCTCCGTCCACGGGCTATCATATTTTACGAGTGGGAGCTTCCAGGACCTGTCACGAACAAGTTCTGGATGCTTTGACGGCAGTAGAGGCAGCGCTCTAAGCGCAAATGCTGCGCCGTCTTCACCAAAGGCTTCTGCTCTTAGGGGCGACTTTCCTCCGTCTGATGCACTGTTCAAGGCGATGCAATCGAAATATGGCGATGAGTTTGGGCTGAACAAGATGCCTGTGACTCCAGCAGCATGTTGGGCACTTGTTTGTCCGCCAAACACTCGCACAAAGCTAGAAGATGGCGCGTTTTTGATGGAGAATAGTGGAGAGAGAGACGAAGGAGGGTTTGGCTCCCGTCGAGTAAATTCGGCAAGACGTATGTTGCCAGGCTCGACTGGAGGTGGCAGCTCGATCGCAGGCATTGATGCAGTTGATGGTTCACCAGGGTCCACTGCGTTCGATGCAGATGAAAAGGCAGTTGGGAGTGCAACAAATGAGAGCATTTCCAGCATAACGCCATCGACAGCGAACTTGGGAGAGTCATCTCCTGACCCGCCGTCACCCGGCAAGTCGTCACGAACTATGAGTGCACGCGCGCGTGAGGACAAGGATGAGGGCGGTGGGCCCGCAAAGGACATAAGAAGTGAACAACAAGAACGCGACGACAAGGTAGAGGAGGAAGAAGAGCAATATCACTTTCCAGTCAACACATTCGTGTGCACGCTAGGACGCAAACTGTCACAAGCGCCATACTTCGTAAAGAACTCCGGAGATCTTTTCCAGTTGTTGCAGGAAATGGGTATGACGAGCCACATTCAACGCCAGCGCCAGCTCTCGCTCGGCAGCCCGCTCGTCATCGATACGTTCCAGTGAGAGTAAAAAAGAGAGTGTCGACTACGCCAGGCCCTTGACGCGAAGCATTCCGATGGCGTTGCCGACGCCAGTGCGTCGCGTGTACTCCTCGGCTGGATAAGCAAACACAAGGTAAGGCTTTGTGTGATCCATGGAGCTATTTACTAGTGGCGACTGACACGAACCGTTTTCGTTGCAGAGGAGGTATAGCCACTCGCCGGCAAATCGCTTGACGTCCGTGTCGAGACACGTGAGAAAGAATTTTAGGTGGCTAAAGAGGAATACGGCTCGGCGTGCTCGCCGGTTTGTTGTGGTGGAGTCTTGAGCGAAAACGGCGGCTTGGAAAGAGGCTGTGAAGGTGTTTGAGCTGTCAGCAAGGGTGAGGTTGTGGCAGAGTATGAGAGCTGGCAGCATGTCGCTGACAGAGCTAGAGGAAGGGTTAGATGCGGAGTTTGCGAGGATGATTAATGAATAATGGGGCGTACCAGGATTTCTCTACGCGTATAGCAACGAGCACAGTTTGCAGGTAGGCAACAATGACTTCCAATGGATCGTCGCCGCCTCCTTCCGAAGCAATTTTGCGCTGCTTGTCAACAAAGGCAGCAGCGAGCGCAGGAGGAAGAAACATGAAGACTTCTGCCACTCGATTCTTGACGTCAATGGAGTAGTCAGAGCCAAAAAGGAGGAGTAACAGCTCTCCAAGCCTGCTTCCCCACACAGCATTGTTAGTGTCGCGCATCTGCAAGCTCAAGTAGGTAGGTTGTTGCCGTACTGATGAACATTCTCAAGTACCGTCGAGGTCGCTGCAGCATCTCCCTCCGCCCACTTAATCTCGTTCACGAGCACGGCAACGAGCTTCAGCATATCGATCAGCAGTAGATCTATCGACTTGGGTGTGCTGTTTGTTGTGCTGAAGACGATATAGCCTATTGTCTGAAACCCCACACACGAGATTCTTAGCTTGGTAGTTTGAATCACGGCAACGACAGGGTTTGCGTACCGAATTGAGCAGGTTCCATGTTTCTGTTGAATGGGCTAGCATCTGTGCCATCGCCGGGCAGTCGCATGCCACGAGCAGCGTCTTCCACACGAGTGTGAGCCACGAGGCCCGTCCGCGTTGGCGAGCGTGTGCTAGGAGACGCTCCACAAAGCTAAAACGACTCGTGCTCTCAACAAGGCTGCCGATGAACTCTTGTCGGTCGTAGATCGCGTTGATACCGCATTTGAGCGCTTCTTCCCGTGCAGCCCAACTTCCAGTCGACGCAGCTTGCAAGAAGAGGTCAAGAGCCTGCAAGCAAGTGTCAATCCCCGCCACCATAGCAATTTACCAGCACCGTGGCGCAACCTCTTCTGTGAGCAGGTAGTCGATACCGCGTCGGTCACGCATGAACACTTTGCAGGTTGAAAGTAGCAATTCGGCCTTTTCCCAGTTCCTCATGGAGCTCTGGAGCTCGACGCAAGTCTTGATCTGAGCCAGCGCTCTCCCTGCCGCCTCCTTCCGAGCGTCCACAGCGTCCAACTCGGCTGCTTAGGCTCAAGCGTCAGCTAATTGCCATCTACCGGCTTTCCTTCATACCGAAACGTACGCGAGCTGCCGCTAACCGCGAGCGCGAAGCCGTCGATCCAGTCGCTTATCGCCTCCATGTCGGCTCGCAAGAAGTCGCGCATCTTGAAGTGCCGCCGCGCATATATGTAAATATTTCCTACAAGATCGTAGCACCGCCGCCGCGTAAAGTATAAACCCGCGTCATCTGCAAGTCGCCACGTCACTATCAAATCTCCGGTCCAGGAAGCAAGAGCTCGCAACTGTAAGATGCTGATGAAGTGGCTGACGCTGGCGCTCGTGGCGGCCGCGGCCGTGGCCGGCGGCGCGCAGGCTAAGGAAGACCTGCCGGCGGACGCGCAGCTGCGCATCGGCGTCAAGTTCCGGCCGGACGAGTGCCCGCAGAAGTCCGAGAACGGCGACGTGCTCTCCATGCACTACACGGGCACGCTGCGCAAGGACGGCTCCAAGTTCGACTCGAGCCTCGACCGCAACCAGCCGTTCGAGTTCCCGCTCGGTGCTGGCCGCGTCATTAAGGGCTGGGACCAGGGGTGCGTGTGTTTCTCATGTGCATTGCTCAAATCCATAGCGTCTAACAATCAGCTCGACTATGAATGCACATTGCTCTCCTGCGCTCTCCTGCAGCCTCGTGGGCATGTGTGTCGGGTACGTCGCCGCCCTGGCCTTCCGACCGGTTGTACACCAGCTAACGAGCTCGTTCCTCTCCCTCTCTGGTCCCAAATTACAGCGAGAAGCGCCGGCTGACGATCCCGTCGGGCCTCGGGTACGGCGCGCGCGGGTCGCCGCCCAAGATCCCAGGCGGCGCCACGCTCGTCTTCGACGTCGAGCTGCTCGAGATCAAGCGCAAGAGCGACGAGCTGTAGGCGAGCTTCAATACAGCAGCTCCAGCGCCCATGGCTCATGTAGCCATGTCGCCGTCTCGTTTCCGTAATAATCCAAAAAATCCGCTTGGCGTTTTGTATTTTCCCGCCAAATCCTTCCCATACAAACGCCAAGTGCTTCGCTCCGTTGCCTTAAGGGAAACCGCCGGTGGGCCATGGCGACCCCGCCGCCGGCCAAGAAGCGGCGCGCCTCGCCGCCCATGGCGCCCTCCGCGAGCGTCGACTACCGAGAGATGCAGGAGCAGCTGACGCTGCTGCTGCGCGACGGCGCGCTCGAGTCGGCCGAGCTGCTGGCGCAGCTGCTGCTCGCGGGCGCCGAGCGCGAGCCCGACGCCTTCCACGCGCGCTCGTTCGAGCTGCTGGGCGACCTGCTGCAGCACAAGCGCGAGCTGCGCAGGGCCATCGTGCGTCTCTCTGCCAATGTGTGGAGCCAATGTATGGAGCTAAGGATGAGGTGCAGCACTACTTCACCAGGAGCCACCGGAGGCTCGCGAGGGCCGCGGCGAGCGTCAAGGCGCCCGTGCCGCCGCATCTCGCGCTCAAGATGGCGCAGTGCCACATCGGGCTCGGACACATGCAGCCCGCGATTGATGCGGTCAGTTCGCGTGATTTTTGCGGTCGATTGGAGCAGAGGACTGACGGGGGGTGAAGCTCGCAGCCGTGCCCGAGGAGGAGCGGCCGCTGCCGGCGCTGCTGCTGCTCGCGCGCCTGTACAGGAACGAAGGGCTGCGAGCAGAGGCGGAAGCCAACTACAGGCGCGCGCTGGAGATGAACCCGTACGCGCTGGAGGCGGCCGTGGCGCTGGCGGAGCTCGCGCCGCCGAAGGAGCTACCGGATGGTGGAGACGGCGAGAAGAGCAGCCAGGAGACGAGCATCGCCAACTTCTACGTGTCTGATCGCCACACCGCCAGCATCCCAAGTGCAGACGCCAAGTGGATGCAGCAGCTCGTCACGGCGCATGTCCACTCTGCACGAGGCCGGCACAAAGGTGAGTTTGGTGGTGAAGCTTTATGGGCACGAACATTTGCTAAGCCTCGAATGCAGCCGCGATCGACGCCTTTGCAGCGCTCGACCTCACTTTCCCGAGTAACCTGCACTCTCTACTACACCGAGCTCGTTTGGAGCTCGACCTGGAGCATTTGCCGTCTGCGTTGCTGCTTTTCGCTCGCGCTCGGCAGCGCGACCCGCTGTCGCTTTCGCAGATGGACGCTCTGGCAGATTGTCTACGGCGTCGTGCATTAAGGTCGACGGGCCGGCCAGCAGCTAGTCTCCAGCAACTGAGTGCATTAGTCCGAGAGCTGTTGGATGTTAGTGACGCGCACGCTGAACCGTGGCTTGCTGCAGCTTATCACGCAGCACTCAAGGGGGAGCTTGAGACTGCTCTTCAATTCTGTGAGCGAGCACTGTCAATTTGGTCGTCTGGACCGCCACGGTCTTTAGAAGGAGGCCCGACACGTGCCCAACTTCTTCGTGGCGAGCTGCTGCTGCAACTGCGGCGTCCCGAGCGTGCACTCTCAGCATTCCTGACTGCCTGCAAACTGCAAAGCAATGCGGCCGTCAATGGGCGTTCGACCGCAGCGATGGACGCGTACACCGGAGTCGTATTGAGCTACTGTGAACTCTGCGCAATGGGAGCGTGGGAGCGTTTCCGTGAAGCCGTTGGTGCAGCACGGCGTGTTGTGCAGCTTTTCCCTGACAGTGCACAGAGCTACACACTGCTAGGTCGAGTGTACGCGTTACGGCCTGAGCACCGCGAAGCTGCTCGACGAGCACTGGCCCGTGCACTCGAGCTCGATCCACGAAACCTGCTAGCAACATTCGCACTGGCAGATTTACTCGTGGCAGAAGGAAGTGTGCGTGCCGCGATCGACCGGTACGTGTGTTTGGAATGCGGATGTCAAGCTGCAAAATCCGTCTAACGAACATGCCTTGTAAACCATCAGCCTTGCGCCATTAGCAGAGCTTCAGCCCGAGCGAGAAGATGTATTGAGCAAGCTTGCACACGCGTATGTGCTCGACCGTCGGTACGCAGATGCCATGGCCACACTCCACCGCGCACACGCGCTGCACCCGTCATCGACAGAAGTGGCGCGAGCACTGGAGCGAGTTGAGCGATTATTACGTGGCGAGGACCCAGACGACGCTGGTGCCATGGAGCCGCTGGATGGACAAGAAGACGATGACTCGGAACTGACGTAATGGAAACCCACTGCACTGTTCATCAGTTGAATAACATATGAGCTTTGAACACTACTACGCGAATTGCAACGGGCAGTCAGCTTCAAATCTTCTTGCCAACCATGGCGGTCTTCATGGCTGCAATGATGGCGGGCACAACTGCCGGCTCGGCGAGCGTCGACAGGTCTCCGAGTTGGTCCTCCTCGCCGTGTGCAATCTTGCGAAGCACGCGTCGCATGATCTTGCCGCTGCGAGTCTGGCGAGTCAAAGAGAACAAGTCAGCATCTCATAGCATTCGGCGAGCATTAGGAAAAGGCGATTTTGAGCGCACCTTTGGCAGGTCCGGGACGATGACGAGCACGTCGGGCGTCGCGAAGGCGCCGATTTGCGATCGCACGTTGACGACGAGCTGCTTCTCGAGCTCAGGCGTGTGCTCAGCGCCATCGGCGAGCAACACGAAGCAGCAGATGCCTTCTCCCTTGATGCGGTGTGGAATGCTGTTCACAAATCGACGGACAGGTAAGCAACGAACAACAGCCATAAACACAATAATCGCCTCACGCACCCAATGACAGCAGCCTCCGCAGCGTCCTCATGCGCCGTCAAAGCCTGTTCGAGCTCGGCCGTGCCGATGCGGTGGCCAGACGTGCAAAGCACATCGTTGACGCGGCCGGTGATGAAGTAGAAGCCATCAGCGTCACGCTTAGCGCCATCGCCCGTGAAGTAAAGTCCGCGATAAGCCTCTGGGAAGTAGGTCGAGACAAAGCGCGCGTGGTCGCCGTACACGGTCCGAGCCATGCCTGGCCATGCCTGGCGAATGCACAAGTGGCCCTCAACGTCGTTGCCCGTCTTCTCGTTGCCGTGCTCGTCCGTAAGCACAAAGTCAATGCCGAAGAAAGGCTTGGCACAGGCGCCAGGCTTCATGGCCACGGCGCCAGGAAGACCGACGCCAATGTGGCCACCAGTCTCAGTCTGCCAGTACGTGTCGGCGACGTAGCAGTTGCCACGCCCAACCGTGTTGTAGTACCATCGCCACGCCTCGCGGTTGATCGGCTCGCCAACGCTACCGAGAACCCGCAGCGTCGACAGGTCGTAGTTGTCGGCCGCATGCGGGCGCGGGGCGTCCGCGTGCGAGTGGTCGTGGTCGTGAGCCATGAGGGCTCGGATGGCCGTCGGCGCCGTGTAGAACTGCGTGAGCTTGTGCGTCTGGATGAGCTCCCAGTAGCGCCCCGCATGCGGATACGTGGGCGTAGACTCGAACAGCACGGTGGTCGCGCCGTTGAGCAGCGGGCCGTACACGATGTAGCTGTGGCCCGTGATCCAGCCCACGTCGGCCACACAGCCGAACACGTCGCCCGGACGCACGTCGAACGACATCTTGGTCGTCAGCAGCGCGTAGAGCAGGTAGCCGGCCGTGGAGTGCGCCACGCCCTTGGGCGAGCCCGTCGAGCCCGATGTGTAGAGGATGAAGAGCAGGTCCTCGGCGTCCATGCGCTCGGCAGGGCAGAACCCTCGGTGCTTGGGCAGCTCGTCGCTCATCCAGACGTCACGTCCAGGCGTCATGCCAATGGTAGGCGCGGCCGTGTCCTGGCCAGGCGTGCGGCGCTCGAAGACGAACACGTTGCGGACGCAGGCGACGCCGTCGACCGCGACGTCGACGGTCTTCTTGAGCAGCAGCGTCCGTCCTCCGCGCTGGCCTCGGTCGCTGGTGATGACCCACTTGCACTTGGCGTCCTCGATGCGGGCCCGCAGCGCGTCGGGCGAAAAGCCGGCGAAGACGACGTTGTGGATGGCGCCGAGGCGAGCGCAGGCGAGCATGGAGAAGACGGTCTCGGGGATCATGGGCATGTAGAGCGCGACCGTGTCTCCGCGGCGGACGCCCCAGCTCTTGAGCACGTTGGCCACGCGGCAGGTCTCGGCCAGCAGCTCGCTGAACGAGTACGAGCGGCCCGTGCCGGGCTCGTCCGCGTCCCAGATGAGCGCGGCTTGGGCCCCGCGGCCGGCGGCCACATGGCGGTCCAGGCAGTTGACGGACGCGTTAAGCTCGCCGTGGACGAACCACGAGGCGTCCCCAGAGGCGAAGTCGCCGACCAGCGGCGCATCGAAGGTGCGGGACCACGAGAGCTGCTCGCGGGCGAGCTCGCCCCAGAACGCGGCCGGGTCAGCCAGCGACCGCGCGTACATGGCCTCGTACTGGTCCGCATCCACATGCGCGGCCTTGGTCAGGGCCGCGGGGATGGCCACGAAGGGCTCAGCCGCGGCGGATGCGATCGCGTGCGCGGCCGAGACGCCGGCGCTGTCCCCCATGCTGGTCGAGAGGCGAGGGGCTGGAGGCGGGCGAGGTCACGTGCGGCCGAGGCTGCGGATCGGCGAATGCTGAAGCTTGCTGCGGGTGCGGACGGGGATGGACGGGATCCGCAGGGGCTCCCCAAGCAGCAAAAGACGAGGCAGCGGCTGGGGGCAAAGCACTCGAAGTGAGTATGAGCATACTGAATCCAAGTGGAAAATTCTCGACACGGACAGTGTTGCGCTTGACTCGCTTGCCTTGCGCTGCTCGAGGTCAAAGCGAAAGTGAGCGGCGCTGGGAAAGCCGTTTTGCCAGCTTCGCTATATGAAGAATATGGAGAGTGGGTCGCGCTAAAGCGGCAGCGCGTCGGAGCCGCGTTTCTAGCTTGCGACAGGAAAGGCAATAGTGAGCGCAAGAGACGGCGGCGACGCGCGAGCCACTCTTGGCGTTTGTATGCTCGCCGATGATGAAGCTCAACGGCTCGCCGTCCCGTGAACTTCGGTGGAACATGCAAGTGGCAACACAACACACAACCTCCAAGCAGCCCTCGCCAAGAGCTCCAAGCGCCAATGCACATAGGACGACTATGAGCATGTTGCCAGCACCGTCGAAATGCTGGTAAGGGCAAAAAGCAAGTTTCGCCCTGCGAGCTGGACCGTGGAAAGCCAGCCGCGGCCGGCGGGCGATCAGCTTGCGCCGCGGACGATTGCCGAGCGAATGGAGGGCGGAGGAGGGCGGTGGCGAGCGTAGATCGAGCTTTGACGGTGCAACCGGGGCGACGTCATCACCGACTGCTAAACTGAAGCAGCCGCGCGCAGAAACCAGGCGGAATCCACGTCGCCGCCGCTGCGCGCGCCGCTACGAGTGACGTCACTCGGACTGAGACAAGCTCTTGATGGCCTCGGCATGGCAGCTTGACGCGGTTGTAGGGTATACACGAACCTGTTAAGGACATTTGACTGAGGACACCTCCCGCCGTCGACACTTGAATCGCATTGCTAACTTTAGCGGTGCGTTACATGCATGAGCCGATACTAACGAGACTTGGACGTAAGGATAAGTGCGTGTAAACACCGCGTGAGGAGACGCGCTCGCACTTTGTTATGCCCTGTCGCACCTAATTCACTCATTTGACACGTTGCAGCCATTCGAGCGATCCACGGTGCATCGCACACATGAGCACGTTGCACGTGCTTTGGTTTCAACTCTGCAGAGCCCACAAGCTATTAATGCAGCGACGGATTTTCTGCAGGGTTCACGCGGCAGTTAGGCAACGCTGCGATCACGCACTTGCTGAGTGCATTGGTTTGTTGAAACTTCCTGGATCTCTGCCGCATCACGAGGCCGGCTGCGAAGGCCGCAGCGACGGCGGTTCGGCAGCGGAAGCGAGCCGAAGTCTGGGGTATTCTCAAGCCATGAATACAGAATGGCTTCAGCATCCACCAAGTTTCAGGAAGGCGCTTGATGAAGTAGTTGTGGTTGACAGCCAAGAGATTGATGTCCATTATCGCGCTTGCATCAAAATCGGTCGGGCACCGGAACAGTCCCGCCGCAAAGATACGCAGCAATGCATCGCCAACAAGGACACCTCCGCAAGTCCATTTCGATTGCGGCCAAGAGGTCCTTGGCCGTGTCGCCAGCGAAAAGTATCGGGAAAGCTTAGAAGGCGATGGATCAGGCAGGCAGGCAGGCGATCTTCTACTCACAAACCATTGCCTGCATTTTTTTGGGCGCGAAACGCTCTGAAAAACGCCGAGAATCTCGTAGTCCGTCGTGGCACGCGTCGAGCGTGGCATCCCGGAACGGAAAGGCTCGGCTCCAAAAAAGCATGCAGCCGCCGCTTGAGTGCTGCTCAAGGAGCTGTCGAAACGCTTCAACTCGATCCAGGACGAAGCCGTCTAAATTTACGCGCTTCAACTTTGCATGCGACCAGCATTCGGTCCATCAGCGCGCGCTATTCTGGGCGCTTGGGCCTATTTTTGCCCGCTGGGACGCGGCCGCGGCCCAATCAAACCGCGGACCGGCCGTTCGAACACGGCCAATGCGCTATTTTAGGTTGGTCGCGTTGTCCGCTCGCGCCATAGTATCCTGGCGTCCTTTGCTCGTCGCCACTGCAACAAACTCGCGGCACCAGGTGGGCCCGCGGCCTCACCGCTCGAGTATGCGGACGACCACCGCGTGGGGCGCCTCGCGTCCACTGACGCCGCGAGCCGCGGCAACCGCCCGCGGCGTCGCATCCTCCGTCGAGCGCCGGCGTATTTTGGGCGGCGGTTAGCCGCTTCTTTTTTCACGCGGCCTTGTGGTCGCGGTCGGTCTCCGTCCGCACTTCGCAATCCGCGTCCACATCCGCATCCGCGTCCGCGTCCGCGTCCGCAGCCACACCGTCCGCACGTCCGCACGTCCGCAGCCATGGCCTCGCTCGTACACTGCGCGGCCCGCCGCCACCTCGCGTCCGCACTGGTCCGCACCGCGGCCCGTCCGCTGGCCGCATCACGGGCGCTGTCTACGCTCGCGGCCACGGTGCTGCCGGGCTTCGGCCACGCCGTGGACCGCGCGTCCACGCTGCCGTACTCGACGTCCTCGGGCCCGCCGCCGTACCCGCAGCACCTGCACGACGAGGTGGGCGGCGGCGGCCAGGGCGGGGCCGCGTCCCTGCTGCCGGCATCCGCGCTGGCCCAGATCCAGCGGCACATCGCGGCCTCGGGGACCTCGGACGCCTTCTTCGTGGTCGACACGAGCGCCGTGGCTCGCCGACTGGCGCTGTGGACGGCGCTGCTGCCGCGCGTGCGGCCGTTCTACGCCGTCAAGTGCAACCCGGACGCGCAGCTGGTCCACACGCTGGCCAAGCTGGGCGCGGGCTTCGACTGCGCCAGCCAGGCCGAAATCCGCGCCGTCCTGGGGGCCGCGGCCAGGCCCGAGGACGTCATCTACGCCAACCCGTGCAAGCAGGGCTCGCACATCGCCTTCGCGCGCGACCACGGCGTCCACACCATGACCTTCGACTCGGCGGACGAGGTGGACAAGGTGCGCGCCATCAACCCGGCCGCGCGGCTCGTCCTGCGGCTCTACGTGGACGACTCCAAGGCCATCTGTAGGCTCGGCACCAAGTTCGGCGCCGCGCTGCACGACGTGCCAGAGATCCTGCGCCACGCCAAGCAGGCCGGGGCCGACGTGGCCGGCATCAGCTTCCACGTCGGCAGCGGATGCTACAGCTCCGAGGCCTACGAGTCGGCCGTCCGCACGGCCCGCACCGCCTTCGACATGGGCGCTGACGCAGGATTCAAGTTCTCGCTGCTCGACGTCGGCGGCGGGTTCCCGGGCACCGACCACGGCCCCATGGGCTTCGCCGACTGCGCCAAGGCGCTCGACAAGGCGCTCGGCGAGCACTTTCCCGTCGACAGTGGCGTCAAGATCATCTCGGAGCCCGGCCGGTTCCTCGCAGCCGCCACGCACACGCTGGCGGTCAACGTCATCGGCCGCAAGCTGGCGCCGACGGACCCGAGCGTCCCCAAGGACGCCAACGCCACGCCCAACTACATGTACTACGTCAACGACGGACTCTACGGGTCCTTCAACTGCGTCGTGTACGACCACCCGACGCTGCACCCGATCGTCGTAGCCGACCACAGCCACAGCCACGATGGCGGTCCGGTGCCGCTCTACTCGGCGAGCCTCTGGGGGCCCACGTGCGACGGCATGGACTGCATCATGAAGGACGTGCACATGCCCATCATGAACGTCGGCCAGTGGGTCCTGTTCCCCAACATGGGCGCCTACACGTGCGCCGCCGGATCCGACTTCAACGGCTTCGCGCCGCCGCAGAAGATCTACTACGACTCGAGCTTCGAGGGCGAAGACAACAACCAGCTCCAGCAGTTTGTGCATTAGAGCAAGCACCGGGCGGGCGAGCTGGCTGGGCGGCCGAGGAAGGTGAGGGGATGAACCCCACTGACCAAGCCGCCGCCGCCGCTCACGACCTCGCCTCACCGTAGGGAGGGGAGCCGCCCCTGCTGCTGCGCTGGTACCCACCCCACCTACACACTCCCCTACCATATCACCGCCGCGCGAGATACAAAGCAAATATAATATAGCGCGAAAACATTCCCTTATGAACTAGACCGTGTTGAAGTCGACAATGTCTGACAATGCTTGGCGACTATGCGAGACCAGGTTTTCTTCATTCTTCCAATTCCAACTGCCGCATCATGACTCGGAACATCGTGGTCGCGACGTCATGGATTCTCCTCGCAGGTTTCGCAGCCATGCACAGCTCTGCAGACGGCGTCGACTACTGCCAGCGATGCGCTGCCGGCGAAGACTGCTCGCTCGCGTTTCGAGGCGGCCCGGGTCAGTTCTGCGGCAATTGGCTGGACCAAAAGAACCAGCGACGTCCATGCTGCTGCCCCACGAGCTCCGTTTGCCAGGTCTCGGCCTACGACTGCCGCTGCGCCAACTCGAACACCCGCGTGGGCTACGGACCTTACCCGAGTCGACCAGTGTACTGGGGACTCGCGTGGCTCTGGACGCTGCTTGGGATTCTCGTCCTCGCGGCTTGCTGTGCGCCTTGCTGCTTCCTGATCGCACGCACAAAGGCGTCGGCAGCGTAATCGTTTGACGCAGCAACAGATTCCGACAGCGGTGCCAGTGAATGGAGACCATGCGACGCCGTACTACTACGGTGGCGATGGTCGGTGGGCTCAAGGAGGCATGGGAGCTGGAGCTGGAGCGGCGATCGGAGGAACCGCTGGGCTGATGGGCGGCTTGGTGCTTGGCGAGGCGTTGGCGGACGCTGGCGATCACGATGGCTACGGTGGTGGCGGCGTTGGAGGAGGTGGCGACTACGCCGGTGGAGGCTTTGCTGGAGGCTTTTGAGCTACTCACGAATGGATCGGGTGAGGAGGTCGGCGTTGTTTTGCTTCGTTGTTGTTTTGCTTTTTCATCCATTACCAGCCCTCTTGCCATCAGCAGAGCTCTCCTCTCGTGTCTGTCTGTCTGTTGTCTGTCTATCAAACCTCTCTCTCTCCCTGTCGAGGGAGCCTGCTGCTACCAGTGGGGCGAGCTTACGCGTCAAGGCCGCCGAAGAACGGCGGTCGGCGCACCCAGGAGCGGCGCAGCACCTCGTCGTCAGTGGCGAGCCGCAGCTTGTGCTGCTCGTCGCGCACGTACAGCGCCTTCTTCTTCTTGGAGATGTCCTTGACGGCGAGGCGGAACTTGGCGGGCGTCTGGGCGTTCTCCGGGTTGGCGAAGCTCTTGAGGGCCTCGACCTTGTTGTTGGCGGCGAGGCGCTGGAGCTCCTTGGCCTCGGCGGGCTGCAGCTGATCGGTAGATCCGTGCTTGCCGAGGCGGCGCACGAGCGGCGGGAGGCCGTCGAACTCGTCGCTGAGGAAGAAGAAGTCGGGGTTGCGGTACGCGTCCTCGTCGAGGCCGAAGAGCAGCGCGCGCTCGTGCTCGCTCAGCTCGGCGTCGTCGGCGATGGCGAAGTCGGCGTAGTACTCGAAGTCCTCGCTGAGCGCGTCTCCCTGGCGCTCGCGCTTGAGCAGGCGGCGCAGCTCCTTGTCGTCGCCCTTGGTCTTGGCGGCCTCGACGAGCTTGGCGTGGGCCTCCATCTCGCTCTTGGCCTGCTCGGCCGCGGCCGCGACCTTGGCGCGGAACTCGTCGAGCGAGAGCCCGGCCTCGTCGGCCTTGAGGAACAGCAGCGCCTCGACGCGCGGCTTGGACAGGTGGAAGGTGCGCGCGAGCTTCTCGGGCGTCCACTTGACCGGGTTCGCCAGGTACAGCCGCATGACCTCGTCGTCCAGCTCCTCGTCCATGTCCACGCCGCCCTCGTTCACGTCCACGTCCTCGTCCTCGAGCTCCAGGTCGCCGTCCTGCTCGCCCTCCTCGCCCTCGGCCAGCAGCTCCCCGTCCTGCTCATCTCCGTCCGCGTCCTCATCTCCGTCCGCGTCCTCGCCGCCCTCGCGGCCCTTGCGCCTGCGCCGGCCCTCGCCCTCCTCGTCGTCGTCCGCCAGGCTCTGGAACCGCGACGAGCTCATCGAGCGGACCGCCGACTCGAACTTGTACGACGAGCGAGCGCAGCGCAGCGCCGTCTGAGACGAGGCGCGCAGCTCCGCGTGGCGAGCGGCCAGCGCCAGCGCGCGGCGAGACGCCAGCAGTCGGCGACCGAGCGCCTGCATCAAGAGAGACAAGTAGAGCACTTGGGGGGCGCCGCGGTCAATGAGCGGCGAGCGATGCTCGCCATTTATGTGGGGCGCCTACCGGTAGTGCAAGATAGTGTACCGGTTTAATCCAGATGGGTGTACTAAAAAATCCAGAGCGGTTTATATACCGGTATTGATGTCAGATACCGGTACCTGTATAGTTGTCGGGACCAATTTGGGTCGATAATCTGGATGCGATCCAGAGGGGTTTCCAGATCCCTCATGTCAGTGACAAGTTGTCATACGCTCGCACATTGAGCGTCAAGCGCGAGACAGGCGTCGACCCCGCGTTTCCCTGGCTGCGTGCGCGGCGGAAGTGGCGTTAAGCAGCCCACGCCCCGGCCCATCGTCTGCGCGGCCGTCTGCGCTGCCCGCCGGTCCACGTCCCAGCCTTGAGCGCGCCCTGCAGCCCGAGAACGAAGCCGTTCCCTCCGCCGCACTTTCAAGACCTTCACGCCCACGATGCTGGTGGCGGCGCGCGCGCTGGCGCTGCGCTTCCTGCGCGCACACGCGCTGCTGGTGGCCGCGATGCTGCTGGCGTCGGTGATCTCGGCCGTCGTGTACGAGCTGACGGGCGGCGGCGGGCCCAAGACGTGGAACCGCGACGCGCCCCGGCTCAACAGGCTCGACCTGACGGGCGACAAGCCCAGCGCGCTGTGGGAGGAGGGCGAGTTCGAGTGCCTCGGCTGGCGGGCGACGCACGGCTGCGACCCGTACGGGCCCCGGGATTTCTCCAGGGACCGCGGCTGCAACGAGACCATGCCGCGCACCAGCGGCTACTGCGAGGTGCGCAACCGTACGTCAGGCCAGCTGCTGCGCGTCATGCTCTCCACCTGCATGTCCTGGCAGTGGCGGCTCGTGCCCTCGCTCTCGTGCTCGGACGCGCAGCAGTTCACCGACTTCAGCATCGCAGCGGCCGACTACAGGCACCCGCCGCCCAAGTCGGCCGGCGCGGCGCTCAGCAGCTGGCCGCAGCGCAGCGACGGCGCCAAGGACGGCGGAGACGCGGACAAGGTCTTGCTGGACGCTGCGCTCGCCGCGGGGCTCGCCTCCAAGCGCGGTATCGTGCTCGTTGCGTACCCGAAGGTCATCGCGGGCGTCTATGCCATCGTCAGGACGCTCCGCTTCCACGGGTGCTTGCTTCCCGTCGAGATATGGATCGACCCCATGGAGATGCGGCCTCGCCACTCAGTGTTACAAGACCTCGTCAATCGCTTTCATTGTATTGTGCGAGTCATCCACGACCCACACGCGACCAAGTTCCACGCCAAGCCCTACGCCATCTACCACTCGCGCTTCGAGAGCGTGCTCTTCCTCGACTCGGACAACATACCCGTGCGAGACCCGACGTACCTGTTCGACTCGCCCGAGTTTGAAAAGTAC
>JAASGX010000455.1:0-21243 GCA_023334415.1 Phytopythium chamaehyphon | reverse complement strand
TGTTTGAGCTGAAGCAAGGTGTATCTGATCATCCTCTAACTTGCCGTGGCGATTTTAGGTTGTCGTGGGATTTAGCTCGAAACACCTCGCGTATGTCATCATCTTGGGAGGATTCACTAGCATCTTGAGCCAAGGCATGTTGCTTCAGCCGTTGATCAACCGGTTCCACGAGCGCGGAGTCATCACTCTTGCGTTTCTGGACAACTTCATCACCTCTCTCATCTCCGTCTTCGTTGCTCTCTATCCACGAGAGTGGATCGTGTTTGCTACAATCCCTCTTGGAATCCTGTCGACACTTTCGTTTCCTGCCATCTCGGCACTGAAGTCTATCAACATATCTGAACAGGTTTGACATGCTTGTGCAACGGCATAAACTCAGGCTCTTACCAAATTTTGGTGCAATTTCAGGAGCAAGGGCGACTTCAGGGCGCCATCTATGGAATGCGTGCACTATCTAACGCATTGGGGTCGCTTGTGTATGGTGGACTGTACAAGACGATGAAAACGGGCTCGCCAGGTTCGAGGATCATCCCATTTATCGTCACGACTCTCGTCTACGTGGCCGGGGTAATTGTCGCTCTCCTGCTCCCGACTTCTCGTGGTTCGACACATCCTTCGTCAGCATTCAGAGACTCCTCGGAACCAGAGGCAGAACTTTTGGAGGAGCCTCTGCTTGCAAAGTCCCGCAAGAGGAGCGTCGAAGAGGAAGAGATTCGGCGAGCGTAGTGGCGAGGGATAAACTTACGGCGCAACACGGGTTAGCTTTTTATTGGGTCGGATACGGGTCGGGCTTGAGTTTGGGTCAGAGCCAATATGGTGAGCGTAGTTGATAATGTCATGTCTCCTAAAGGATTGAAGGCGATGTAGGGCGTCAGCAAGGCAGATGACTTGCAGTGTATTGCGCAAAGCCGACTGAGGTGCACAAATAGACACTCTAAAGAGTTTGAGCTCGTCAGGTGCACGGAATCGATGCAAAATCTGCGAAATTGCTGGCAATTGCTGTTGGTTATGGGCATGATGCCAAGGTACAGGTCCCGGTGAATGAGTGCAATACGATGCAGACATACAGTACCAGCGCCATTGAGGGTCTAGAAGCTTGAAAATGTCCGACGATGTCATGGTCGCAGATCGTGATAACTTGCTGCTTCCGTCAGACCCAATACTGTAGCAAGGCCTGACCCATATACGACCCAGTAAATAATCTTCCGCAACGCGAATACAACATGGTGCACGGACACTAACCAAAAGCTTTGAGCTCAACACTTTGCGGGGACGTCAATGACAACGGGCGGGTGCTTGAGGCTGCCGAGCAGCGTGCTGGTGGCGCAGTTGACGAACGCCGTCTTGCCGATGCGCGTGGCGCCGTAGGCCTCGTGGATGTGGCCGAACACATGGAACTGGGGCCGCACTCGTGAGACGACCTCCTTGAGCAGGGCCTCGTCGCCGACTCTCAGCCCCGTGAAGGTCTTGTCGAGCACTCCGTTGGGCGGGCCGTGCGTGATGAGCACGTCCACGTCTGCCGGCATCTTGGCCCAGTGCTGCTGGGCCGCGAAGCCCCTGGGGACGTTGAAGGCCATGGTTCGGCCCGGGATGGGGGGCGTCATGGGCGAGCCGAAGAACTTGACGCCGTCGATGACGACCGAGCGGCCGTCGAGGTACGTGGCGTTCGAGAGCAGCGCCCTGGAGGCGTGCGGGTCGTCGAACTGCCGGTGGCCGAACTCCTTCTGCCAGTGGGCCTCGTACTCGGCCGCGTCCAAGCAGAAGTCGTGGTTCCCGGCCACCACGAGCTTGTGCCGGTGCGGCAGCGTCCCCAGCCACGCGTTGAAGTCGGCGACCTCGGCGTGCGTTCCCTGGTGCGTGAAGTCCCCGCAGTGGACGAGTACGTCGCCCTCCGGAATCCAATTGATGCGCCGGTGGCGCCCGTGCGTGTCAGACAGGCAGACGACGCGCAGCGAGCCCGGCCGCTTGGGCTCGCTCGACAGAGCGTTGGTCGTCGCGGCGGACGCGTGCAGCCAGCGCCAGCGCCAGCCGAAGACGCCCTCGCCGTGCCAGAAAACCCAGCGGAGCGTGAAAGCGAAGGCCGCGGAGGCGGCGAGAAGCGCGGGGAAAGGGCCCAGCAGCGAGACGACGAGCGCCAGCAGCAGCAGCAGCAGCAGAGCGGCCAAGCAGGCGAGCCGCGCGGGCGACGGGTCGTGGGGCAGACGCCGCAGCAGCAGGTCCACGACCGCCATGACGAAGCGGGGAAGGAGAAGCTAACCCTCGACGGAGTGACGACGGACGTTAAGATGGAGAGACCTTGACAACTGTGGTTCCGTTTCGCGACACGGGTATAAATATTGCCACGCAGACTCTGCTGCCTGCCCACTTGCGAGCCATGAGCACAGGTGCGACCACCGATGCAGCTCAAGACGAGCGAACGGAGCTGTTCGAAAAGTCCGAGAGCCTGCAGGAGCTCTGTCGAGACAATGGGATCACGCTGCAGCACTTCGCGAGGCGATACGAGGCGGTGACGGTGCTTGAGATGTTCCTCGGGTTCTGGGAGTCCATGAAGGGCGTCATGTACTTCCCCGCGCTGAAAGAGCTGTACATTGTGAACCACCCGACGATTTGCGTGCTGGAAGGCATCGACCATTGCGCGAACTTGGAGGTGCTGTGCGTCACGGAGTGTGGGCTGACCCAGATCCCGAGTCTTGAGCGATGCCCCAAGCTGAGAACCGTAAACCTCAGCAGCAACAGGATATCTCGGTTGGATGACTTTGCCTCACTAACCGAGCTTGAGATCCTGTGGGTGAATGACAACATGCTGGAATCAATCGAGAGCATTCGCAACCTTCCCAAGCTGACCCAGTTATGGGCCGCTCGAAACCAGGTCCGCCGCATCGACACCGCACTTTTTGGATGCAGTAACCTCAAAGAATTGAATCTGGCTGATAACCGCTTCAATAGCTTCAAAGGCCTACTTTCGCTCGCCACCTTGGATTCGCTTTCTGTATTGACTCTTAGCGATCCGCACTTTGGTGACAATCCTGTTTGTAGACTCTGTAATTATCAAACCTATTTGATGTGTCACTTACCAAAGCTAGCATTCTTGGACACCGCCGAGGTCTCGCCACGCAACAAGCAGATTGCCGAGGCCACGATGGTGAAAAAGAAGGTCTATTACAACATGCGTATTCGGAGTATTAGACGAGAAGTTCGTCTTCAGATTCAGCGGTACGACAAAATCCGGAGTCTCTGCGAGCAACAACTCGACACCAACGTGTCTGCACTAATGCGACAAAAGAAGGAAATAGAATGCTTCTTGAGCGAGCACCAACAAAGCGTACCCGAAGGAGCACCTCGTGAAAACCAAGCAACTATACAGCTGGAAAGAAAAGTGGAGTGCCTCCAAACTTGCTTGGAGCAGCAATACAGCGCGATTCATCGTCTTAACTGCGAGTTTGATCAAGTCTGTGCAGATTTGCTTGAAATTTCAGACCGAAATGCGTATCGCCTACTTCTTGAGTTGGAAACTGCAGGCAACATTCGGTTAGAAGACGGGAAAACATCGGATGCGTGGTACAAATCTTGTGTTGACCTTGTTCGGTCACGACTGTTTACTGACGAGCTAAAGAAGACAGGTGTAGAAGATATTCGTATTAGTCGAGTAACACGAGTAAGCAACCGCTTTTTACGCAATCGATTTCACGCAAGAATGGAAGAGATCGTTGTTATTCCAGGGCAAGACACAAAAGAAAATGTTTCCAAAAAGGGCGTCACCGTACAGAGTAACGAAGATTATATTAGCCCCGATCCAGCAATCACTGGCGATAACCATCTACCTCAACGACCCCAATCTTATCCTGGCTCCAAATTAGACAATTCAGTTGAGTATCTTTTCTACCTTCAACCCCGCGAGCTTGATCGCTTCCGGCGGGGACCAAACGCTGAGCAATACCACGCGGCAGAGCACGGCTTTCGTGACCCTGATGAGTATGGTAAGGTAGGCTTAGATGGAGCGATAAAGCTGTCAAACTCCGTTGCTCTACTAGATATCCCACGAATACGAGCCGAATTGAACGATCGTGCAACACATAAGACTACCGAGCCAACTGGAATGCTACGAGGAAGTTGCAAATTGTACGACTCCAATGCATTATCGACTCGCGTTCTAATGATTGCTAAAGTTTTTTTGGGATACACAAAACAAGTATCGGCGACAGACTTACCAAAGTCATCAAGTGGTATTCGCAATGACGAATATCCCGGGTTAAATACCCTCCAAATTCTTCCGTCGTCAGCCTCTTCAAACGCGAGTGAAGCCGCAAAAGACAGAACATACTACATTTTTGATCAAGAACTAATCCTCCCTGAGTACTTGGTCGAGTTTCAGTATGCGCGGCAAGGAGAAAAATCCTTTCTCCCAGACAACAAGACTGTATCACTTCGCAACGAAAGTGATGATGCAGTCATACCTTATTGTTTGTCAGGTAACACTCCGGAACAAAGCGATATTGAAGGATCTGATCTTGTAGGTGAACACTTGGATAATACTTGCGAACCAACTGGACTGGTTTCGCTGCAAGCAAACGAGTTTGAGCGGCGATATCGAAACCGACAAACATATGAAACAGAAGCACTCCAAGCTGATGAGTCTACCACTCGCATTCTCGAAATGGGGCCAACACTCCCTGATTCGTTTTTGGCGCTAGACGCCAAACCAAATGCACTAATTACCTCAAGAATCAAGGCTCTTCAAACTGGAGGAATTCAGGTGCTTAATCTGATTGGATGCAATTTGGATGCAATTCCAGACTTGGTAGCAGCGCTTGATAAGCTGGAAGTCCTTGTTCTAAGCTACAACAACATTCAGTCGACCGCTGGAGTTGCCATGCCGAAACTCAAGGTTCTCGATTTATCTTGCAATCGAATCTCGCATCTTGTACACTTGGAGGAGCTACGATCACTGGAGTCACTAGATCTCAGCCACAATCTGCTTTCGTCTTTTGATAATGTAGAGTACATCGGACGTGCGTTTGCAGCACTTCTGCTTCAAAGCCTTGATTTGCAAAAGAATCCGCTCTCATCAACAAAGCGTTATCGATTGCACGCGCTTCAGAGTGTACCTTATCTCAAGCAACTCGATCATCAGCAACTAAGTACAGCGGAAGTAGAGTCTTCAATGAGACTAGTGACGAAGCTTTCACCGGCAAAAGTCATGGAACTTTGTATTCGAAACGCGTCTAGTGGTTTTAATCCAGCGGCAAACCATACTGAGGCTGAAAGACCGGAGTCAGAAGATGAAGATATACGCGCGAAAACAGTGGATCTTAATACTACTAGTTGGAGTACGATCGAGGAAATTGACGTGACTCGAGAGCTCATATCGTCCATTGAAGGCTTAGAGTTTGCTGTCAATTTGCGTATTGCTACATTTGCTGACAACATCATTTCCTCAACAAATGGGCTAGAGACATGTAGGAGACTCGAAGAGTTGTGCCTAGAAGACAACAACCTGACTCGGATTGGATCCTTAACGCATTTGACAATGCTCAAGAAACTGTACCTTGGTCGCAACAGATTATCTGCGATCGAGGGGCTGGAAAACCTTGAGAACTTGGTACAACTTTCTTTAGAAGATAATCAAATTGTGAACCTCCGAGGGCTTGGTGGCCTTACGAAGCTTGTGGAACTTTACCTTGGTAATAACAAAATCGAGACATTGAAAGATATTCAGCATCTCAAAGCTTTACCAAAGCTAACAATTCTTGACCTAGCTGGGAACGAAGTCACGAGGCTGTCAGACTATCGTGTGTACACTGTATACTACCTACGGCGCGCCAAAGTGCTCGACGGAATAACTATTACAGCTCAAGATCAGAGTGCCGCCAAGCAAAAGTACAGTGGTAAACTGACACTTGAGCTTATCATTGAAAAGTGTGGAATAGGCGGTAGTGTTACAACTCCTCGACTAGCCAGTGGCAGTTTTGAACGAATTATCGAAATCGATGTGTCCTCGTGTAGGTTGCGCGATTTGAGTGTTTTGACAAGCAAGTATTTTCCGAATGTTCGCGACATCAACTTGGAGAATAACCAAATAAGTGACATATCAAGTATGGACGGACTGCCATCCCTCAGGAGACTCAATTTGAACCGGAATCGCATCGAACGGCTTATACACCCTGCTGATAGTGTAAATGCTACTGGCAATTTGCCTCGATCAACATGTGGAAGCTCTTCCGCCAGGGGCATTTTTGCGTGCTCTAAATTGGAGCAATTATTGCTTGGTTACAACCATATCACTGATATGTCCATGCTGGGTCTTCACTTTTTTCAAGACCTTAAGGTACATCACGTTTTCGCTTTCACATTTTTTGAGTGCTGACTTCGAAGTTGTTGCTAGATATTACACCTACAGGGAAATTCTATTGTTCAAGTGTGTGGATTAGAAAGTAGCGCTGAGCTACAAGATTTGAGGCTCGACAAGAATCGGATACGGCAACTCGACTCAAGTTCGGTTCTGAATCTTCGGCAACTACGCTTACTTAGTATTGAAGACAACGGACTTAAGACGTTTGTCACCTTTGACAACATGATAAGTCTTGAGGTAAGCCATGACATGAAAGGGCACGGAAACAAAAGCTAACAATAATGTTTTCTAGGTGCTTGAAGTCTCAAACAACCGAATCGCTGAACTAGACGAGATTGACTGGCTAACTTGCCTCCGAACTCTGGCTGACCTTCGACTCGGCAATAATCCGGTGACAAAAAAGCATTTGTATCGCCCGAGTGTGATCAACCGCCTAGCAGCACTCACAACACTTGATGGTCGTGAAATCACTACGGAAGACCGTGATAGGGCAGTTATCCTTTTTACTCACGAACGCGCAGCAGCTGCAGCGTCAGCATCGGTCGCAAATTACTCGTCTACTGAGAGAGTGATCGAGGCTCGTGGAAGTTATCAATCTGCGGTCACGCTTGCTCCATCCAGCGTACCATCGACACTAAGCAGGCAAGTCCCATCAATGGCAGGTTCTGGGCCGTTCATCCATACAGCTATACCGGCACCAATGTCAAGTGAGGCCATGTCCGGCTCGCTTCTGCGAAAGTCAGGTGCTGGCTCGTCACCTTGTTTGCCAGGAACTCACGGGCTATCGATACCTTCTCCTGATCAACAAGTCGATTTCAAAATGGCAATAGCGCCAGCACATACAACGACTAAAAGCCTCCTTCCAGCACCGGGCGTAACACTCCGGAGCAAGAACCAACTGGGCAGTGACGTAACGGGAAACAAACCCAATATGTCCCCAGCGGGTACAGTCACCGTCGCGTCGGCGCTGAGCTCGAACTCTGCGTACAATAGCTATGCAAACGGCCGCTCCGAAAGGCGGCGCTTGAACAGCAGTCACTACGAGCAACCACTCACAGGTTAGTCCGCAGACGCATCGACAAAAACTCTTGTCAAAAATCGCTGATTGATGTTGTGGTGGTGCAGGTGTTGGGCTTCTAGGGGCTACCGGATTAAACTCTCCACTCGAGTCTAAGCATGCAATTAGCTCCAAGCCTCCTGGAGTACTAGTGAAGCAGGGTAGGTTGTCTGCTCTGCAGTTGGATATCATCTCAATCATTTCACTGATTATGTGTGCTCACAGGTTTATCGGTTCACCCTTCATCTGCAGAGAAAGCTATGTCAAAGACAAATGGGATGGTCAAAGCAGACAGCGCAGAGCCTGCGCCGTTTTCAGGTTATGTGGTCACGTTCGGCAATCAGAAGCGATTTTCAGGTCTCAACCAGTTGGTCGGATCCCTTGATCAAGGGTCAACTACAATCCCGTACCTTTCAACGAAGCTGAATTCTCAAACACAACACTCTTTTGCGGGCCACAACAGCAAAACACGATAGCGGAAATGTCATGGAAAGTGGTGTATTGATTGCTATGATTATGTTGTTGCCTCAGTAGGATCAATTGGAATGTTAAAAAATTTTCATCAGCGTCGTAGACTATGATGAGAACTGGTCATCACCGGCAACACATGCATACACACAACGTGCAATGTGCAACAGCAAACCTAAAGTTTACTTGAAGGTCAATGGTTCACATAATCTTGATCGGGTGCGTCTCAGACTGACGTGCAAATTATCAGAGAGATTTTTGTCCACCATTGATCGGCAGTAAAAGCGATCATGTCTTCACCGACAGCACCCGTCTTCTTTATGCTTGCCCTCTTCCTTCAAGATTCTTTAGTCTTGCTTACGAGAAACTCAACAACGCTTCCAGATCCTGGCTCAACTCTGTCGGCCAGGAGCCTTCCACTTGCTTGGCTGTCGCGAATTGAAGTGTATTACAATGGCTCAACCCAAACTCCAGAGGAGTGAGGAACCGCGTAACCGATGGAGCTGACACGCGCCGAGAGATCGCTGTATCCGGCAGACAAAAGCTGCCAGATAGCGGCAGAGCCCTCGAGGCAAGCTACGAGAGCTTACTTGAGCGGGATGAAGCGCGACGAGTTGGTGGCGCCGATACCCGGGCGACCGTGGGTCACCGGCTTGTACGAGATGGCGAACTCGCCGAGGTAGTGGCCGATCATCTCAGGCTGTCACGCAAACGACCACAGTTGATGAGCATTGACAATCCCCAGTCACCAGACACGCAACACGCATCGCTCCCTGGGTCGCCCCATACACAGAACTTCAATCGAGGGGATGACAGCCGGGCGAGCAAGGGCCGAGCTCTTTCGTTATAAAGTTGCTTGGCCCAAAGCCCGCCGCTCTTCGGGTGAAGCCGCCACCCCCCGGGAGCGTTGAGAGGTTCCGGAACACACCTTAATCTCAATGCCGTTGAAGACCTTGCCGTTGTAGACGCCGACGACGGATCCGATCATCTCCGGGACGATGATCATGTTACGCAGGTGCGTCTTGATGCCCTCGGGGCGCTCGAGCGGCTTGGCGGCGGCCTTAGCCTTGCGCAGGCGCTTGATGAGCGCCATGGGCTTGCGCTTGAGGCCGCGCGAGAAGCGGCGGCGCTGGCGCGAGTTGACCAGCTCCATGAGCTCCTCGTGGTTCAGGTCCAGGAGCTTGTCCAGGTCCACGCCGCGGTACGTGAACTTCTTGAAGGCGCGCTTCTTACGCAGCACCGCGATCTCGAGGTTCGTCTGTTCCGTGTCAGCCTGAGGGCGCGAGCGAACGACTTGCGGTTAGTATACGCGCTCCATCGTCACTAGCCTCGATAACCACAGGCGCACCATTGTTCCTTCAATTACTTCTGGAGAATGAGCGGCGCCAGACTGCAGCTCCAGCCCTCCCCACCAACCAAACGTTAGCGACTGGCCCGCAGCCGGCAGTCGCGTAATTACCAATCGCCAGCTTCCGTAAAAACACCTGAAAGTTAATATCCCTAACCGGTATTATCGCGGTTACATATTGGCGAGCGGCTGCCTGGACACTTTGGCTGGAGCCATGCCGTTCGTCGACCTGTGCGTGCCGGCGGGCGCGCGCGTCTCGCTGGAGGAGCTGCGCCGCTGTAGTGACCAGCTGATCGGGTCCCAGTTGGGCTCTCTAGCGCTCGTTCTGACGGTCTGGTGCTGGCGCAGGCGGCTACGGGGTCGTGGCGGTGGGCGTCGAGAGCGACGGCCAGAAGCCCAAGGAGGTTCGCACTACACGTACAGTACCAACTCAAAGCTGGAAGGTGGAGGTGACGCAGCTCTACCTGCCCAGGCGAACTCGGTGCAGCTGCTGGGCGAGACGGCGCAGAGCAAGGCCGGGAGGCCCAAGAAGGCCAAGCTGTACACGCCAAGCGCGGCAAATGGGCTCCAGTTGGCTAATGGGAAGGAAGAGACAACGCCAAAGCAGCTCAGGAGGCTCACGCTCAAGCTGGAGGACGCCGCTAGCGCCCAGTCAATGGTGGGAATGGGAGGTTTGGGGACGGAGAAGGAGGCCAAAGAGGAGCTGACGGTGGTTGAATGACAAGCTGGCGGCGCCCGCGGTCAAGAGCTACGACGTGGTCGCGGCCGAGGCGCGGACGGCCAAGGCCTTCCAGTTCCTCTGCGAGCACGCGGACGTGGACGTCATCACCTTCGACATCACCAACCGCATCCCGTTCCCCATCAAGCGCGCCTGGGTGCGGTCGGGATCTGTCCCTGGATGACAATCCATCGAGAGGAGCTGACCCATTTTCGATCTCCGACAGGTCCAGGCGGCCATCAAGCGGTCCGTCTACTTCGAGATCACGTACACGCCGTGCCTGGGCGACTCGGCCGGCCGCCGGTACTTCTTCTCGAACGCCAGCAACCTCGTGCGGCACACGGGCGGCCGCCACCTCGTGCTCTCGAGCGGCGCCACGCGGGACGTGCTGGTGCGCTCGCCCTACGACGTCGTCAACGTCGGGCTGCTCGTGGGGCTCACGTACGCGCAGGCGCTGGACGCCGTCTCCTCCTCCTGCCTGGCCGTGTTGGCCCACGCCCAGACGCGCCGCGGGAGAAGCGGCGTGGCAGTCGTCGTGCAGCCGCAGGACGTCGCGATGGACGGCTAGCCGCATGTCTAGCGCCAGATATGATAGAGACTCAAAGCCTGCATTGATCAGCTAGCGCCCTCCGTCTCCATGGGCTCGCTGCGCTTGGCCTCGCCCTCGTCCTCCTCCTCGGTGTTCTCGGCCTCGGTCGGCTCCTCTGCCGACTCCATCGCCTCATCCTCTTCAGCCTCTTCCTCGCCAGCCTCTTCCTCGGCCTCTTCCGCCTCCGCCTCCGCTTCGGCTGCGCTGCCGGCCGCGCGGCTCCTCTTGAGCGCCGCCGCCGCCTTGGTCTCTGTGGCTCACCGTCAGCTTTAGCCTCAGCTTCCTCTAACTGTAGCGTCATACCCTGCACGCAGAGCTCCACGGGGGCCGCCAGCTGGTCGAAGTCCATGTCCCGCAGCGCCTGCAGCACGTCGCGCAGCGCCACCGTCTGCCGCTTGCCCGCCGTCGCCGCCTCCTGCGCGCTGCCATTCAAACCTTCAGCCCTTGGAGCGCTCCCGTTGGCTGCCGAGGGCCTACGCACACGGCCGAGAGGTAGAGCGTGAAGACGCTGGCGCAAGAGTTGAGCGTCGCGCGCGCCTCCTTGGTCAGGATCGCGCGCGCGGGCAGCGCCGCCTTGGCTGCGCGCGCCGTCAGGCTCGCCGCGTGCTCCTGCTCCATGCTGTCACCTGGTCTAATGTTTGAGTATTTTGCAATTACTAGAAAGTTACAGCTGAGCTGATGAAAGCACTACGTCCCTACCGCTCTTCCCTGGTAGTGCTCTCGCTCTTGGGCACAGCAGTGCTAGTGCCAGCAGCTAACTCCTAGCAATACCGATTTCCCTTTTTTGTCGTGAGAGGAACCGGCGGTCAGCCACGCTCTTTGCTTCTCCACATCGTCAAGCACAAGATACGCCCCAACTCTCTCTCAAAAGCAGAACCACCCACGGACGGGAACGCTCGACCCGTCCACTGGATAGGCTGAGAATTGAAACTGCGACATCATTACGCGACTGCTGTGCAGGATCGACAAGTATGCTGGGCTGGTTCTTGAGCACCACCGTGCTGGTTTTGCAGTCCACCGAGTATATCTGCTGCGGCTGTTATCTCTCTGTCTGGAGCTCTCAATGATCGTTGAAGTCGGAGTGGTCGCTCAGTAATTCCTGCAAGCAGGTTTTGCAAGATGCTGCGAATGTTGGCCGCTGCATTCACGTCTCTGTCGACCGTTCTTCCGCATCCACCGTTCTTCGTCAGGCAATGTAGCACCTTGTAAACAGGAACCTTCCGGACAATGCCATCTCGACAACGGCGGAGCTCGCGCTGGTTCTCCAAAGGCTTGATGAATCGGCACTCACAGTGAATCTGGCTCGTTCGGTATTCATCTACAACAACGACTTCACAATGACGCGAGAGCCTGGTCGCAAACTCCTTGACTGGACCTCGGACACACCCTTTGACAACACCTTGGCCAACCGTTCCGCAATCTCCAAATCCCACAATCGTCCTGGTTCCAGGAGCACCCGCTAGCTCATAGCATGCTCGATCCAGTTGCCCATTGCGAAGCGTGAACCGACGAAATTTGAGATTGCGGAAGTATGCTGGCTTCATGAAGAACTCGAGGAGCACTCGGCCGTGGGAAAACCAGAACTCAAGAGCCTCTATAAACGTCGCCATCGACGCGGTCTTTTTGGTGGTTCCTTTGGCTTCGTTCAAGAGCTGTCGAGCGATTGGATCGCGTTTGATGCGCTGTCGAATCTTTCTGTTGGATCGTGACATACCACTGGCGCGACGGAAATCCGTTGTTCGAAAACGGAGCGTGCCTCCATCTTGATTAACTGCAGTGATAAAGTCAGTAACACCGGGGTCAATGCCCCACACCACATCATAGTCATCAGTTGATCCTTTTGGAATGCGCGACAGAGAAGCACCAAACGCGTCATGGAGCTCCTTCACATTGGATTTATTCCTCTTGCCGTCAGGTCTCTTCTTTCTTGCACTCTTGTCTCCTCGAGTCGGTCGGCTTAAGTGAGCAGCAACACCATATCCATCCGTCGACATCTCGTGGTGAAACTTGCCTCCACGCTCGCCCTTTTCAAGCCTGTCGACATGGAATAGTCGTCGCCACTACTTGTCTGCCAGCTCGCTCCACGGTGCGTCTCTAGCTAAGCTATCCCCTAGTGTCCATATCTGATTGTTGTGCTCAATCGCAAGATCTCGAGGTACTCCTGGGCTGCGCTGCAGAAGCGATTTCAATCCCGTCGAGTTCACAGTGCAACAGCTTGTCCGATATCCTTGCTTTAGAGGTAGCAGCGAAAACAGCTTGTGCTTTTTCTTGAGGTTCAATTTTTTTCTTGCTGCTGGTTGCTGTGTTCGCTGCCATGATCACCAAATTGTCGCGCTCGATCTCGGCATTTGACTCCTCAAAGTAGCGCAACATCTCGTACAGCAATGGCATCAAGAAGTGTGGGCTCCAATTGACTCCACCTTCTGCAGTGCGCGGGATTTTGGGATACAACTCTGCAACCGCGGGATTTGCCAGCTGTCCGAATGTCAGAGTAAACCCTTCCGTCGACACTGCAAATATCCTGTCCATTGCTTCTTTCGCGTTGACCCGCGAGAGGTCGAACTTGGCGATGACATACTCTCGAAGTCGCCTCCCAAAGTTGAGGCACACGGCGTTCTTGGCATTCGTGGCCATCTGAAGGGCGGCCGGTTGAAACCAGCCTTGGTTGAGGTATTTTGTGTCAGCTCGAGCTCGATTGCCGCGCAGCTCGTTAAATGCATCACCGGCTTTTACCAATACTGGAGTCTTGGGATTTTTGAGATGAATGTTGGCAGTAACTTTGGCGAGACATTGCTGATAGAAGTCCTGATTAATCGGGCACAATGTTGCTCCATCAGCACTATCCTGGAGCTCCTGGATGACATAGTAGTTTGCGAGCATGTAGGCTTCTGCAACAGCGCGGTTTATTGATAGAATGCACTCATCGATCTCGAGATGCCGTGCTTCATCTTTGCAGAATGTGTGGAGCGTCATCTTCCTCGAGAAGATGTCAAGTGTCTTGCGCTCTGCTAGACGGCGAGCGTAGTCGGCACGCTTCACACGCTTCTGATACGGTGCCTTGGCTTGAACATCCAAAGTAGCTGGTCTGTTGACGCTCTGTGGCGACGTGTCCTGCGGGGGTCGCTTCGTCCCCCACATGGAGCCTCGATGTCCTATGGCTTGCTTCTTTGCTGCGTGCTATGCGGTGCTTGGTGGGTCTCGAAATGAGCACCACCCAATTTTCTTTTGCATTCTCACGTCGGACTCCCGAAGAGTGCTGTCGCTGCTCGGCGCGGTCCTCATCGGTTCAAGACTGCGCGGTTTGTCGTGCGGCATACTCTCGTGCGATTTTGCCACTACCGACTGCAGACCTCGTTGGGTGGGTGGTGCGACAATCACTACCAATGAGCGCACGATGGGACCGAGAGGTCCAACGCGTCGGCGTCGAAGTGGTAGCGTCAAGATAGCAATGCCGGCGTTTCACAGTCAAGCATCCAGCACAGCGACGACGGGGACACATTGGGGTGAAGGAGTACTCGAGCTCCTTCACTATAATTTGCTTGATGCGTTATTGGGCACGTCAATTGTGTACCAAACGCTACCAGCCACTCACGCACACACGCACTGGCCACACTTCTATGGCTTAGTTTCTTGTTAGATGAGGGTTCGAGGCCCAACCATGACGATCGAAGCCAAGTACAGCACAAACTTGTGAGAAAGTTGTTGCCGGTGACAAACCCGACGAAGTGGCAATGTACTGGCGAGTGGCTGAGGAATCACGCGAGGCCATAAACGCAATTGGCCTCAAATGAAGGCGTGCAGACCAGGAGCGGGGATAATTCAGACTCTCCTCCCCGGTCTATCTACCACCGTGAGTACCAACAGCTCGACAATGAAAATTGGTGTCGGAAAAATGTTCAAATGTCCCCACCGCCACCTCCACTATTCCTTTACCCTCCTACTCATCTCCGGTTGCGATGCTGCTGCCATCAACACATTGCATTTCCTGGCACAACCCACAATGAAATCGATCATACCAAGCATCTAGCTCACTACATGTTTGTTGTTGCACTACTTCCTGTCGACTGATGCCGAGATAAAGAGATCCACACACTTAAGAGTCCTCACTTTCGCATAAACAGCCAGTGTTTTAGTCGGAGCTTATCCATGGATGTTGAAGCGGAGGTGGTGCCTCAGTGAGCTTGTCGTGGAAGCGATAGTCGTACTTCTCGAACGTGTACTTGTCGACGAGGTAGGGCAAGTACTGCCAAACAGTTTTGAGCTGGTGGCGCTCGGGGCCGCGCACGAAGTGCAGCAGCTGACCCAAGATCTCGTGATTCGCTGCGAGAGAACGGGGCACAGCATCTGCGTTTTCTTTTGTAAAGTCGCTGTGATACCAGTCGCACACTTTGGGTAGCTGTACAGATCGATTGTCACGGTCATAGACTAGTGTGTGGGATATCGTTTCGCCCGTCACACGATCCAGCTGATCGTCGATTTGCAATCGGTCAAAGACGACAACATGTTCCCAGCACGACCGCGTCATGCAGTTTATGGCAAAGTTGAGACGGAAGTCGGGCAGCTTTAGGCAAAGCTTCGACCTTGGGTCAGAGTCTGGCTCACCAAGCTTTGGAATCACTAGCACGGTGCCTGCCTCTCGGATTGTTTTCATTGGGGCGCGAAGTATGTTGAACTCGATCTCTGCAAGCGAAAAGTACAAGCCACCCACGTTGTAAGTCACGCCGTTGAAAAATTTATTCCACTTGGATTTTGACGATGGCAGCAAACCGAGTACACTTGCATGAAGCATGATAAGGTGATACAAATTGAGGAAGAAGGCCTTGCGCTCGTTCTCGTCACTAAGCAATGAGGTGCGATTGACCCAGCGCAGGGCGCAAACCGACTGTTGAAAAATAAGCAGCTCCCTCGAAGAAGATTCATTGAGACGTATTGAGTGTAGTCTGATTACATGGCGAAGGCAGTGGCGCACGATGTTACCGGCATCCGGCTCAGCATCAAAAACTTCCTGTGATAACTTGGATTCTGAGCATACACAAGTCCCGCTCATCCGAATTAAGCAGCTATCATTCAGTACAAGCCGTCTCGAAACACGTGCTTTCTCTTTGATCAAGTTGCTATCAACGATGCAAACGTCAACTGCGAATGCATCTAGATGTAACTGAGAGGTACTTCGCGCAATGGAAGACTTCAGTGTAGTTTGCGGCCTGGGCGACACCGCTAACAGTGACTTCCGAGATACAGTCTTTGATAAAGACAAATTCATGCAGTTCATGAGGGTGCCATGCCATTTCGTCTGATCAAATCTACTTGCAAACGCTATGTGGTGATGCTTTTCGGCCAGACCTAGGTGCAGCCAATACAATTGTGTTCCACGAGAGGCTTCTGAGTCAGTGCCGTCTACCTCTAGGTAGTGTGAGCGACACCAACAACTTGAAAAAGTTGGTACATCTTTACTGATGGTCAGCACTTGATCAACCGAGATTGAGAGTTTGCAAGTGCTAGACGAAGTTCGATAGAATTGTAGGGTGCACGCTGCAGGGTTCAGTGTCATCCACTCATTCCGCCATTGGGAGGTCCCAACAACCCGTAGTACTTGAACCGACATACAACCTCGCCCACTTTTTGGAATACTACTGACTGAAAAGGAAATATCCAAGCCGCTGCGTGCGGCAGTAGATAAGGGACTGTTAGTACAATACTCATTCAGGAATTGCCACTCGGCTGCTAGCCCAGACGGGCTTCTAAGAAGCTCCAACAGCGCAAATTTTGCCATGCAGAGCTTCTCTGATACGACACTAAATCCTGGATCAGGCTCATTTGATGCGATCTTTTGCAGTTGGTTTTCAAGAAACACCCTCTTGTCGTCAATTTTTTTGTTGCGAATGGTTCGCGCACGCATCGACATCAAGTTCTCAAAAGATCGCGACCGGCTCCCAAAAAATGAGCGCGGGCTGCCATTGAACAACTTTTGATTTTGGAAATTTTCACTGGTGCTGCCCGATGAAATCTTGTCGAGGCTGCTGGAACTAGTGGTGCTATCAGATTCTTGCAGCTTCTGATGGTCGAATGATAAGGGTTTGAAAGATTCCAGGGCTGTGTGAAGCACAATGTATTCTCCCGTCATTTTGCGACTGGGCTTTTGGATCTGAGTGTTCGTAGCGCCATCACTAGCAAACGTTCGTACCGCAAACACGTAACCTACTCGTCTCTCACAATGTGCTGGCAAGTGGTTAATATACTCAAACCACGCTGGGATATGAAATTCGAAGAGAGAGAGCTCAGTGCGCAGATTCTGGAATTGTTTTAGCAGGAGCTGGGTGTCACGACCTGAATCAAGATCTCTAGGAGGTGAAAGAGCTACAGTTGGAGGCCGAAATTCAGCAGTGTTTGGTGCGTAAATTTGAGCTGTGGTAGGGTTCTGTGGGTTCAGTTCTAGGCCGCACATGTACTGTTTCACAGCTATTGAGTGGACTGCCTTCTTGGCTTCGTCATTAGCGGCAGAAAGTTTTCCGCCAAGACTCGGCCGATGTGTTTCTTTGTGTGTAGCAGCACGAAATCGTCTCACAGTGTCACTTTGGGTGCGAGAGCTATCACTGACGCTGTAGCACACTATTCGTAGCGGCATGTCGTCCCAGAAAGCGCGCAGATCTGTGTTTCGCAAGCTTGGGAGGTTCACGACTTGCCAATGCCCAAAGTCGATAAATTCGCTGTGAAAGTGGAACGAGTATGTATCACGCGTGTTGAATGGGTAATAGAATTGCCCCGAATGTTTCCGTTGCCTAGATTGTTCTTTGGTCTCACCAAGATTTTCAGTTCCGAGAGGTGGTGGAGTCAACCCCGATGGCGTTACCACGAACTGGTCCGCTGCAGTGTACAAAGGGAAGCAAATATGGGGTAACTCATCTTCGCTGCTATCAATGTAGCTCCCACGGGCACTTTCATCACTTCCTCTTCTGTCTCCTTGCATATCATTATCCTTTTTGTTGCCAAAACTATAATGAACTCCTGGAATGTGCATCTCCACCATACTTAGGATAGCTCTTGCCATATTGCTCGTGAAGAAACCCAAGTTCATCGGCCGCGGCACCTCACCACCAATGTACACAATGCCAGAAGGTAATTGTTTGAACTGTAGTTGCATCTGTATCCAAAAGAGATTCCGATGGCCAATAAACAGTTTATGAACGCCGAGGGGCTCGGGGACCGACTCATCATTCGAGTCAACCATGAAGAGTAGTTTTCCACGCACAAGTTCGTTCTCAAACTGGTGAGGCGCTGCAATAAAGTTCAAAGGAACTGGGATAGGTGCCGATTTTGAGCCTTTAACATCACTGTGTATACTGATTTCTGTGGCACGTAGTGTCGATCTCATTGTGGATATGTTCGAGAGACTTGAAAAGAGATTGGATGTAGCGGGATTCGCTTGGTTATCGTTGGAGCATTCGACTTCACCCGAGTTAGACTCGCCATCACAACCAAACGGTTGCTCCTGGATTGTCTCGAGTGCGGACGTATATACAGACGACCACTGCACCATTGAGCGAATTCACTTGTTTGGTTTGATCCGGAGTTAATGTGCTTGCACCGAAGCAAATATCACAATGAAGGAGACAATCGCGGCAAACTTTGCGAGAAATGTCCAAATTTCAGGAGCGCGAGAAGTAGAGCGAATTGAGAATTACCGACAAGCTAAGACTTCGACGCTCGCTTCAAAAACGTCCCGTTGGACCTTGCGATTTGACTCGCGGTCTGATCGACTTATTCTCTGTTGAGTTTAACATTTATTTCCGTGGTCGTCAGCGTTTAACGCATCAAAGGCGTTTCGAAGGTATTGATCCACCGACGGCAAAAAATAATCCATCGACGATCCGCCGTCACAACAAATAGACTGCCCAACACCCCGTCCACCGCACATTCTTATGGCGATCCTATGGATTACACTTTCCGTGTCCCATCCATACTGCACCGTTGCAGCTGTAAAACTGTCCAAAATCGCCCGCCCGCGACTCTTTCCCCCGTCCGCAGCCCCAAGTCGCCCATTGCCCACCCATTTCGACCATGAGCGCCGACCTGGACGACGCGGGGGCCGTGACGGACGCCGAGCTAGCGGCGGCCGTGGCGACGCTGCGCAGGCTGCACGGGCCGCGCGCGCACGCCGAGTTCTCGCAGGCGCCGCGCTTCAAGGCGCTGCGCGCGGCGCTGCTGCCGCTGGTCGCCGAACTGCGCGGCCGCGTGTTCCACGGGCAGTCGGCGGACGGAGACGCGCGGCGCCAGGAGCGCAAGCGGCGGCGCAAGATCGAGCGCGCGCGCGCGCGGGCGCTGGACGCGCAGTTCGTCAACAACACGCGGCTGCGGGCCGAGCGCATCGCGCGGCTGGCGGCGCTCACGGAGGCGAACCCGCTGCTGGCGCAGGTTCCGGATGGCGTGGCCGGATGCCAAGACTCGGGAGACGTCAAGCTGCTGGAGGGCGAGCACAAGGCCGAGGAGGCTGCGGAGCTCCCGGAGGACGGAGAGAAGGCGGAGGAGCCCAGGGACGTCCGGCTGCACAACCACAGGGCCTGCTACGCGTGCAAGGCGCGGTTCCAGGAGCTGCACGCGTTCTACGACCGGCTGTGCCCCGCGTGCGCAGAGCTCAACTTCGCCAAGCGCACGCAGACGGCGGACCTGCGCGGACACGTGGCCGTCGTCACGGGCGCGCGCGTCAAGATCGGCTTCGAGATCGCGCTCAAGCTGCTGCGCGCTGGCGCCACGGTGGTCGCCACCTCGCGCTTCCCCAAGGACGCGGCCTACCGCTACGCCCAGCAGAAGGACTTTGACGACTGGAGGCAGCGCCTGCAGATCTACGGCATGGACTTCCGAGACCTCGGCGTCATCGACAGATTCATGAACCACGTCGAGCTCGCGTTCGGCAGCCTCGACATCCTCATCAACAACGCCACGCAGACCATCCGCCGGCCCGTGCACTACTACAAGCACCTCATCCAGGCCGAGGTAGCTCCCGTTCCGGAACAATTTGCCCACGTAAGCGAGATCCTGCGGGGAAATGAGAGTCTGCTGCTGCGCCAAGAAAGTGAGCGAGCCAATGCTGACAGCCCAGCTTCTGCTGAAGCACCTTCAGCCGGCATGGATGGCAGTGCCCTTGTTCAGATGAACACCGGTGCGCTTGCAGGTTCCAGTGCAGTTCCTGCATCTGTGCTCTTGTCACAAGTGCCAATTATCGCAGAAGACCAGCAAACGGAGCTGACTGCGACCCTCTTTCCGGAAGGCCAAGTTGACACCAACAAGCAGCAAGTGGACCTGCGCTCGTCCAACTCGTGGGTCATGAAGATCGACCAGATTGAAACTATGGGTACGTTTGCAGATATGCGGTTTTTGTTTTCGTTGTCACTAATGAACATTATGGTCACCCCTCACAGAGCTGGTCGAGGTCTTCGCCATCAATACTATGGCGCCGTTCATCTTGAACAAGCGTGCAATCCCGTTGCTTCAAAAGGTATGTTCATTGGTTTCTGGCATGAGAGTGCCATAATGGTACTAATGCACGTGCACCAGAGCAAAAACCCGCGCAAGTTCATCATCAATGTCAGCGCAATGGAAGGCAAGTTCTACCGCCAAAAGTCACCCAACCACCCCCACACAAACATGGCAAAGGCAGCGGTCAACATGATGACCCGAACGTGCGCTGAAGACTTGGCACGCGCCGGAATCTTCATGAACTCCGTCGACACCGTGAGTGGTTTTTCATTGGGGTCTGGCCGGTAATCTAGTAGCTAACACAAACGTGTTGTTGACGCTAGGGCTGGATCAATGATGAAAACCCTCGCGAAGTTGCCGAACGCATTGCGTCTGAGCACAACTTCCAGGTATTGTAGGCCTATTTTCTTCATTTACAGCGTTAGCGTTACTGATCGCGCCATGGTCGTGTAGACACCACTGGATGAGGTAGACGCTGCAGCTCGGGTGGTCGATCCGATATTTGCGCTGCATCAAGAGGGTCACTCGGAACCACCGCTCTGTGGGCAGTTTCTCAAGGATTTCAAAATCTCCGAGTGGTAGATTGCGCCGATAGAGCACGAATAGAGTTCATGTTGAAGGATGCGTTGTGAATGAATTGATGTGACCAAGTGGCGGACCAGAAATGATGAGCAAGCGCTCTTCATCACCTTTACTGCAGTCATCCACATTGAAATTCACTTGGGGTGTCGTGGAAAGAGAAAGAGCACGGGATGATGCGCTATTGCAGTCATCAACACTTCAAAGCAACAGTCAGCACAGCACACTCATACGCATGGCAGTGCTCCCAGTGTCGAGCAACAAATTGCGTGCATAAAGCAACTTGCGACTGGAGCCCCAAGGCGACAAGATGTCTCTAAGCGAGAAGACTCCGCTAACTACGGTTGGCGTATTTCCAGCTGAGCCAGAGCGTGGCAATGCCAAGACGCGTGCGCTTCGATATGCTGGACTTGCCGCAGCGGCATTGGCACTTGCCAGCCTCGGGTTGACGTCCATGCAGCAGAGCAGTGTCATTCCTGAGGGTATCCCCATTGAGACCACGACGCAGGGTCAAGATGTGTTCTGCGGCATCACCAACCACGACGCCGGCTACATCACGCTGCCCAACAAGATGGACGACCACTACTTCTACTGGTACTTCGAGTCGCGGTCCAACCCCAGCACCGACCCGCTCGTGCTCTGGCTGACGGGAGGACCTGGG
>JAASGX010000454.1:0-21272 GCA_023334415.1 Phytopythium chamaehyphon | reverse complement strand
TGGTACTTGCGGTAGACGAAGGCGGCGCCGGCCGAGAGGCCGATGAAGAGCAGGAAGAACGGGGTCTTCCAGCCGCCGCCGCCGATGTCCGGGTTCTCGGCCAGCTGCTTGGCGATCTTGACATTGACCTCCGAGCCGAGGTTCTCGTTCGTCTCGTCGAGCTTGGCGTCGATCTTCTTGGCGACCTTGGCCTCGAGCTCGGCGATGCGGCGCTCGTTCTCCTTGTCCTGCTTCTTCATCTTGCCCACCGTGTTCTCCGTCTTCTCCTTGAGGTCGGCGAAGCGGTGCTCGGCGTCCACGCGGAAGTTGCCAAGCTCCTTCTGCATGACGGCGATGAGGCAGTCCGTGCCGCAGCTCGGCGAGTCCATCCACTTCTTGTAGTCCTTGGACACGCTGTGCATGATGGCCTCCGAGTCAACGACGCCCACCTGCTCGTCGGTAAAGTCCGAGAAGGCGTCGAAGCGGATGATGTCGTGGTTGTCGGCGAGCGCGCCCGTGGCCGCGCTGATGCCGATCGTGGCGTCCTTGAGCCAGTCGGCGGCGAACGGCAGCGCGACCTCGGCGCAGGCGACCCACTGGCCCGACGAGGTCGCGTCGACCTCGACGAGCACGCGCGTCTTGTCGATCTTGACCTTGAGGCGCGACATGCTGTGCACGGGGTCGAACGACGCGCTCTCCTCGTGGTAGCGCACGGCGGCGTTGCAGCCGACCCGCTGCTCGGCGTAGAGCTGCTCGTAGTTCTTGGCGCCGTCGTTGACGAACACGCTCACGTCCTTGTGGCCGCCCTTGTGCTCGGGGTTGTTGAACGTGTCGATGACGACGCCCATGCCCGAGAACTTGTCCGTGAACCCGTGGTGCACGCCCGGGACGTACTTGGCGTTGCTCGTGAACCAGAGGCCGATGCCGTCGCCGAACCAGCGCTTGCCGACGCCCGAGATGCGGAACGTGAGCACGGCCGAGAAGGTCTCGCGCCCGACCTTCTGCTTCTGCCACAGGTACCCCTTCTTGCTCTGCCGGTCCGTCGTCAGCCGCACGAAGTGCTTCTTGACCTCGGCGCTGCCGCCCGACGCCCACGTGTCGTTCACCTGGCGCCGGCCCTCGGCGTCCACTTTCTCGAACGGAGGCTTGAACGACACGTCTTCGAGCAGCGCGGCCGACGCCAGCGCCAGGCTCAGCGCCAGCAGCAGCGACAGCAGCGAGGCTAGCGACGCGCGGCGCATGGTCGGCGGGTAGCGAGGCGGGCGAGTGCAAATGCGGCTAGCTTGCGATTGACGTGGAGCTTTGTCAGCGCGGGGCATGAACCCCGCCAAAGGCGATAGCGAATTTCGAGGGGAGCGAATTTACGCATATAGCCATGTTGAAGTGGTTCCCAAACGGTTGGCGCCGCGTTCTGAGCGCAGCAATGCTGCTGCTGCGTGGAGCAGTTGATCGGGTCCTCAACCAAGCTAAGCGTTGAGCTCGCCATGAAACTAGACTCCGCAATGGATGTCTACACTCTAGCACCAGTCCGATCGGAGCTGTCATAGCACGAAGCATTGTGGCGAGCTACTATCGCAAGGTTGCTAGGCGCACCCCACGAGAGCGGTTGCTCATGACTGCTTCACCCTGCTAGGCGAACGCCCCAGCACTAACCGGTAGTCGTGATCTGTACGGCTGTTAGCTTGCATTTTCATCAGCAACGTTGTTACAAGTACTTCCCCTCAGCTCATTGCCAGCTGAACACCGCTAGCGCGCGTCAGGCTTACTACATGCGTTCCAAACAACTGTCAGCAAGAAGACCTGCGAGACTCGAGGCTTGATCTTTGCGTCGCGGACCCACCGAAAAGTCTTGTGTGGGATCTCTTTCTCTCTCTATGCACGAGCGCCCGCGAGTCTCTCTTGCCAGCTCTAACAGCCTTGAGTCTGCCCTTGACACGCAAAACGAGCCAGACCTCCCCGAGACTGGCCTGGACGTTGATGGAAAAGGAGTGCGAGGCGACGCATCTCATGCACACCGCAGCTCGTGGCTGTCCGAGGCCGGAGGCTTCAAGGAGGGGAGGGAAGAGTCACTGCGGGTACTCTACAGATAGGACAGCACTGCCAACGTCATGTGGGAGCCGCTGGCAGGCATCAGGTGACGGAAGTCCTGTTGCCCGCCCTTCTTGCCCGCAGCTCCTGACCGCCTGCATACTCCGCGCAAGAGAACCGGCAGGGTCCTGTTCAAAACTCCTACTGTCGGCGGGCCGCCTTGTCAACGTGCCTGCTGCAGATTTGAGACCCGAGCGACGCTGAGGCAATGCGACACAATGCATAAGTCGCTACAAGCGAAGCCTTGTGCCTTTCATGGCAGGATGGCAGGCGTTGGCGACTCTCTCGTCATCATGATGGTGCCATGATGCGGACAGGAATCTGTTTCCCAAAACCTTGCCGTTTGTATGCCTCTCCCATCGATTCATTGACTTGAATTGCACTTGAATTGCAAATGAATTGAAAATGAATTGCTAATCATTCGAAAGGGAGGGAGAAAAGGAAAAAAAAGTCATCGCCCGCCGCCCGACACCCGCGAACGTCGGCGACTGACCGCGCGCTTGGGGGACGCTCGGCCGGCGAACGTGCGTGGGCGCTGACCTTCTGCGGGTGTTCTGATAGTGCAGAGGACGCCTGCTGACGTCTGTCGCTGTTTGCGTGTGCCTGCAGTCGGAACCTCGCGACAGGAGCGCGCCTGTTTCCCCCAGCGAACGAGAGCGAGAGCGAGGAAGAGAAGAAGAAGGGGGCAAAGCAGACAAACGGCCATGGAGTACGAGGTGCACTGGGGGGACGGTCCCCTCGGGCTTACGCTGCGGCCCGACCTGGGCGAGGA
The DNA here is from genome assembly GCA_023334415.1 of Phytopythium chamaehyphon. Classification (NCBI taxonomy): domain Eukaryota; phylum Oomycota; class Peronosporomycetes; order Pythiales; family Pythiaceae; genus Phytopythium; species Phytopythium chamaehyphon. The sequence continues at coordinate 18,433 of JAASGX010000454.1, read as the reverse complement.
CATGCCGCCCGTCGTGGGGCGCATCACGCGGCTCGACTCGGCGGCCGCGCTCGCCAAGGTCGCGGTCGGCCACATGCTCGTGAGCATTAACGGCATGGACACGGCGCGCCAGGGCTACGACCACGTGGTCAAGACGCTGCAGACCATCCCGCGCCCGGCCACGCTGCGCTTCCGCGTCCCGCGCGCCTTCACGCCCAACATCGGCTCCTCGGCCTCGTTCCGCGAGCCGCGCCGCCCCGTGCGCACCTCCACGACGTCGACGTGGTCCGAACCGCCCGGACACGTCTCGGCGTCGCCCGGACGCGCCAAGCGCGAGCAGTACACGGTCGTGTGGACCGAGGGCCCGCTCGGCATGATCCTGCGCCCCGACGACGACGACTGCCACGTGCCCTGTATCCGCAAGATCACGGGCAAGGGCGCAGGCACCGGCATGGAGCGCGCCACGGTCGGAGACGTGCTCGTGGCCGTGAACGGCCAGGAGACCAAGGCGCTGGGCTTCCGCAGCACCATCACGCTGCTCAAGACGATCCGCAAGCCCGCGGTGCTCAAGTTCAAGCGCATGGGCCGCCGGATCTCGAGAAAGCGCTCGACCCACGACATACCGGTCAGCAGCCTTGCCAACGGCATCCCGCAGGATTATGGCGCGTACGACGTCGTGTGGCGCGAGGGTGATCTCGGTCTCAAGCTCAAGCCGGGCCCGCGCGACATCCCCGTTCTGAGCAAGCTCACGGGCAAGGGAACGGCTAGCGGCCTGCAGAACGCTGCCGTGGGCGATGAGCTTGTGTCCGTGAACGGCCAACCGGTCGAGGGCTCTGCGTACCAAGACACGCTGCGCATGCTCAAGCATTCGCCAAAGCCCGCCGTGCTGCGCTTCCGGCCTGGAAAGAGCAGACGCGAGTCCATGATGTCGGTGACATCCATTCGCTCCAACCCCGCGACGAATCACGAAGTGCGGAGTGCTGCCAGCCGTCACGTCCCGATATATGATGTTGCGAGGTCGTCTCCCAAGCCCGAGCCAAAGAAGCGCAAGAAGCGTATTCCGCTTGATGTGGCCAAGGAGCTAGTCGCAGCGTCGCAGGGCATGGAGCTGGAGCGCGCCATGTTCGCGGGAATGCCCATTTTGGAGATCGAAGACGGAACGGATGAGGCGCATCTCCTTCGCGTGCAAGCCAAGCTGTGCATTCAAAAGCAGACGGGTAAAGCGCGCCCGGGTAAGGACGATGCTGCGGCCAAGGAAGCGCTAACCCAGGCAGAGCGCGAAGCCCAGGTACTCCAGGAAGCCCTGAAGAAGGTTCAGGACCAAGCCAAGAAGTACGAGAAGATCTTGGAGTCGCAGTCTCGAGAGCGCGTCCTAGCGATGGCCACTCGGCACAAACCAGAGGACGTTGTCGCGCGCCAGAACAACATGATTCACGAGCTGGCTGGCGTCATTTCCGGCTTGAAGCGCGATGACTACAAGGATGTTGACATCGTGCCAATGACGCTCGAAGACCCCGACGAGGACCGTCAGAAGATTATGGATGATCTGCAGAACGTCATGAGCATTCCCGTGGTTGTCCCCTCCACGAACTTCTGCGCAGACTGTGGCGTTTCAGAGACTCAGTCCAAGCTGGACATGGACGACGACGGCCAGTACTATTGCAAGGACTGCTGGGACAACTTCCTGAGCGGTGGCGTGACGAGCAGCGTGAAGGTTGTGGAGGATGCCAAGGACGTAACCGTGGACCTTCCTCTCTCTCCCCCGCCTCAGCCGCAGCCTGTCGAGGAGGCTTCTCCTCCGCCGGCCCCGGAGGCGCCGATTCGGTCAATGAGCCGTATGGCGCTGGAAGCCAAGGAAGAGGAGGAGCGAAACGCTCGTATGGAGGCCGAGCGCAAGCTGATGGAGATCAAGGAGCTACGGAAGTCAGGCTCGATGCAGGTTTCGGAGCGACCGTCGTCGGGCATGACGCCTTTGGACCGTACGCAGAGCAAGCGTCGTGGTCTGGAGGAGCTGGCGCAGGCATTGTTGGAGGAAGAGGAGCGAGCGAGGGCGGACGGCAACATCGGGTTGGCCAAGAAGCTCAGTGCCCAGCGTGCTCGTACGATGGCCGATGCGTCGGGCGAAAGCACGCACCCGACCATTGCGGCTTCTCCGTATGCTTCGATGGGCAACCTGTACTCTGGTCGCGAGTCTCCCGATCTGAATGGCGTCAGTGGATCATCTCGCATCGCCGCATACGATGGCGCTTCTCCGAATGAGCCGTCGGCCCCGGTGCCTGCGCTGAATCGGTCGATGAGTGCCGACTCGGTGCTCAAGCCTCCCGTGGTTGCTGCGCCCGTAGAGGAACCGCCCGCAGAGTCGAACGACTACGCCGATGTCAACTCGGACGAGGAAGCGGACGACCAAGTGGTTATGAGCGACACTGAAGATGATGTTCTGCGCGAAGTAGAGGAGAAGAACTTTGCTCTCGCTCGCCAGCTAGATGCGGCGCACGGCATCGTGGAGCGTGCGCGCATGTCGATCATGATGTCGGGCGACGAAACGGGCGAAGACGGCGACGACGCGGGCCTGAGCGAAGAGCAGATTAGTTTATTTAAGAAACTAACGACCCAGGCGGACGAGCGCGCGTCGATGGTGGACCGACTGCACCCGCAGGACGACTCGGACTCGGACTCGGACGACTCCGAGATGGGCGACGACGACGACGAAGAGGACGACGGCGTATGGATCTAAGACGAGCGCACCCCAAAGTTCTCTTATATCGCTGTCGTCCGATGTGGCCCGCGTGGTTGACGGACTAGTAGTAAGGTGGTCGAGTCGAGGCAGGGAGGTTGCGTACAGAGAAAGAAACATCGAGGAGACTTGTGTAGTGACGATGGCATGAGCAGGAGATTGTCCTTGACCACGTTGAAGCTACCGCAAAGAGTTCCAGTTCGCTTGAAATGAGCCTACCTCAGCCTCCCTTAACTCCCCTTAACACACATCCTACTTTAGTCAAGTAAATCGAAGGGCGTTAGCGGTTGTAGGCGGGTGTTACCCGCTGTTGTCGTGTCGTGTCGAGATACAACCGGAGCTGCCGCCCACTTTCCGACAGGCGCCACCATGGGGAAGCGCGCGACGCTGGGCGGGTCGCTGTCGCTGCTGGCGCTGGCGGCGCTGGCCTTCGTGTACTGGGACCAGCTGCGCGAGCAGGTGCAACTGACCTACACGCACCGCGCGCTGGGCGAGGCGCAGGCGGCGTTCGCGCCGTCCAAGAGCGTCACCGTCTTCAAGAACGGCTACTCGACGGGCGGCGTGCAGATGGTCGTGAGCGCCGAGCTTCTCGCGGGCAAGGACGGCCGCGACCTGGCCGAGTACTTTTCCCAGTTCGTGGCGGTCGAGGCGCTGGCCGGAGCGGCCGACGCGGCCTCGTCCTCGGGCGGCGCGGCGCTCGCCGACCGCGTCTACAACGGCCGCGGCCAGCTGCTCGCCTCGTACCAGGACATTTTGTCGGGTGACCGGCTGTACCTCGTCGCCCCCGGGTTGCTGTTCGTCTGGCCGTTCGTCAAGCTCGGCCACCGCGTGGAGGTCACGTCCAAGGCCAGCCCGACCCGCAGGCCCATCGTCATCGAGTCGCTCACCGAGTCGCCGCGCACGTTCAAGATCCACAACTTCTTCGACGACGAGGAGGCTGACCGGCTCATCGAGCGCATCTCAGAGATCGAGGACGAGGACAGCCGCTTGCAGCAGTCGCACGTCGGCCACCAGCGCGGAGACAAGCGCGTGACGCGCCACCGCACGAGCGAGAACGCGTTCGACCCGATCTCGGAGACCGCCATCAGCATCAAGAAGCGCTCGTTCGACGTGCTCGCCATCGGCGAGTACCAGGAAGACATGTCGGACGGCCTCCAGCTGCTCCGCTACAAGCAGAAACAGGCCTACATTGCACACAACGACTACTTTGCCGCGGACACGTCCGGGTCGTTCAACTGGGACCCGTCCCGCGGCGGCTCGAACCGCTTTGCGACCGTCTTCCTGTACCTCTCGAACGTCACGCGCGGCGGTCAGACGGTCTTCCCCAAGGCCAATATGCCGGAGGGTCTTCCGCGCGAGTACGGCCACCCGGAAGATGCGGGTGAGTACGAGCGCGAGGCGCGTGCTTTGTTTGAGAAGGGCAGCTGGGAGATCGACATGGTCCAGAAGTGCTCGACCAAGCTTGCGTCGTATCCGCGCAAGGGCGGCGCCGTGTTGTTCTATAGCCAGAAGCCGAACGGCGAGTTGGACCCCATGTCTCTCCATGGAGGCTGCCCTGTGCTTGAAGGCACGAAGTGGGGCGCGAATCTGTGGGTGTGGAACAAGCGCCGCTTTGGACTTGACGACACTGACCCAAGTGAGGCCAAGACAAAGTTCTCGGTCACGTTCCAGAACCCGACGGACTCGAGCATTGGCATTTACTGGTCGAGCACTCTCATGACGACCCTGGAGCCTGGCTCCAAGATCTTGTACACCACCTACACGGGGCACAAGTGGACTATCAAGCGTGGAGAGGAGGTGCTGATGGTGTTCACTGGTGATGCCGCCGATGGAGACTCTCAGCAGGTGGTCGTGCCTATTGCCACGGGCGATGGGAAGACCAAGGACGAACTTTGAGCAGTGAATGGGGAAAGGAGTAGAAGCATCCTCACGATGCGAATGAATAGTGTACTCCGTTGTATCTATGAGTGTGTCGTGGTGGTTGGGTTGCGTGTGCGTCCGCGTCTGCGTCGGTTGCCTCCTACTTGTCGGTCTTCCGCTTCTTGAAGACCTTGGCGAGCAGGTCGCCACCGCCGGTTTCGTCGAGCGATCGCGTCTGCTTACTGCTGGTCGGCGCCTTCTGCACGAACGCGCGCCGCACGACGGCAAGGTGGTCGTCCGCCTTGTTGCTGCCGCCTGCCTTGTCGGCCTTGCGCTCGTCCATCTTGGCGAACTGCTTGGACTGCTCGACGCGCTCGAGGTAGGCGTCGTTCTCCTTCTTGGCCTGCGCGATCTCCATGCGCAGCTTCTGGTCGCGGATGCGGTTCTCGTAGGCGATCTTCTCGGTGAGGTGGTCCCACTTGAAGCCCTTGAGGTACTTGAGGTTCCAGATGTCGTCGTGGTAGTAGTCGCGCTTGCGGCCGCCGATCTGCGTCGTGTTGAGCATGGCGGCCACGCGCTTGGCGATCTTCTTGTCCTCGAACTCGATCCAGCCCTCGGTGAACTTCTGCCGGCGGTTGCCGCCCGCGGCCACGCGCTTCTTGTGCAAAGCCTTGTCCTCGGGCACGAGGTAGATGCGGTTCAGGTCGCCGTACTTGCCCAGCAGGTGCCGCAGCTTCTCGGGCTTCATGAACGGCGGCACGCGGCTGATGTACACCTACGTGTTTAATTCAACCAGAGTCAGAGCCCGCCACGCCCATAGAGAAAGCGAGTCAGTCAAGCGCACCACGCCACGCTTGGCCGCCTTCTCCTTGAACTTGAGCGCCTTCTCCTTGCTGAGCCCCGACAGCGGCTGGGCCGCCGCCTTCGTCACCTTCGCCTCCTGTGCCATGTTGCCGGTAACTTTGTGATGGTGATTTGGTTGCCAACCAACGACTCGAACCTAAACGGGAGTTTTATCCCAAAACATAATTGTCATGATTAAATAGTGGAGGTTTCCATGCCTTCAACACCTTCGCCTTCGCCTTCAACAGCTTCGCCTTCAACACCTTCGACAGCTTCGCCTTTAACACCTTCGACACGGACAAATGTACTTTGTGCATTTCGCTATATGCCTACTCGATAGCTATTATCTTCTTTTCGTTTTCGAGTCTTAAATTACGCGTGTGTTCGCGCCTCGCACGTCCTCCGCCTTGCGCTGGAGGGATACACATCAATAGATAAACGCCACGCAGTCTACACGATGGCGGTGTGCGGCTCGGTCACCGACGCGAAGTCAAACCGGCCGCTGCCCCCGATGATCATCTCCTCGAGCGAGTTGGTGCTCCACATGTCGGGCATCAGGTCCATGGGCTCGAACTCGGGGAAGATCTCGGTCACACTCGCCTGCTTGAAGAGCACGTTCCAGTCGAGCGGCGGCGGGGCGTCGCCCGCCAGCTCGAGCGGCGTGCCGGCCATCGTGAGGTCGTCGCCGGCCTCCGAGTTGCTGGGCTCCGAGCTGGCGAAGCTGCGCGGCGACGAGTCCTCGCTGTCCATGTCGCAGTCGTCCTCTAGCCGGATGTCGACCTGGATGCGAGTCGGCGCGGGCTTGGCGCGCCTGCTGGTGGAGGTGGTCTTGGACTTGGTCTTGGCGTGCTTGGCACGGTTTCGCAGCCCGCGCTGCTGGCGCTCGTGCTTCTGGCGGTACTTCTGCGCGTGGGTCATGGTCTGGCGCGAGTTCTTGGAGCCGACGTAGTCGGCGATGGCCTTCCAGGGGCCCGACGGGAAGAGGTCGAGCGCGACGAGGAAGCGCTCGTGCTCCTCCCTGGTCCACGCCTTACCCTTGCTGGCCGCGGCAAGCGCCGTCACCGACGCGCCCGTCTCGGCGCTGCGGCTCGTCGCGATCTTCGCGGGCTGCTGCGTCAGCGCGCGCACTGCCGCCACGTCGGCGGCCGGCACAGCCTGCACCAGCTCGTTCTGCACGCGCTTGGAGATCGTCATGGCTGCTGCTGGTATAGTGCTGCTGCTGCGGACAGGAAATGGGAAAGTGCCGCGCGCCTGTGAGAGAGGCAGCCTCCGCGCCTTCGATACTTCCAGCCAAAGCTTCTTCCATGGCGCGCGGCTGGCACCGCCGACATTCCGCCGCATACCAACACTCAATTGCTAGGTGGCTGCTGGATATTGTGAGTGTTGGTGAACCCAATCCGTTTTCAGCCAATGGGTGAGGCGTATGGACCGTATTTGGGCCAATTGCGGCGCGCCAACTCGAGGTTCAATGGCGCCAGCCCCGTAATGAGCTGGTGTCCGGCGCGGCTGGCTGCCATTACCGGTACCAGGGAGAAAACGGCAGGCTGGCAGGACTTGGCGTCCGCCAAGAGGACAATTCTTGTGGGCACCGTGGAGCGTGATGTCAAATTGGACAAGGGCCATGATGTCGACGCACATCTTTCGCGTCCCGCACACGTCTTTACAAGCCGCGCTCGAAAATTTCGGCTGGAATGTGGATGCGATCGATCCGCTGGTCTCTCCGTTATTTCGGCGCCGATGAAAACTCGGTGGAGGGAGGGACCATGAAGCGCGCGTCGTCTCCAGCGAGCGAAAAATTGCCATCAGTCAACTCGGCTCCTCCCTTCCGCGTCAAGACGCGAGCGTCGCTCACGCATTTCGCATTACCGCCAACGTAGCAAGCCCTCGCCTACCACCGAAGGGGCGCCACCTGACCAACGCGACAAAGCCCAAGTCGTCAGCAATAACATGATCAACCAGCCAACCAACCTGCATCCCTCAGCCACAGTAGCGCGGCAATGAGCTACCAACTGACCGAGCGGGCGACGTGAGCGGCAGGGCGCGGAAAAGCGCGAGTGGCGAGGGGCGGGAGGCGAGCGCCGAGCGATGATGCCTCTCACCTGCGTGAACCCTGTCGATACGATGGGCGTCTCCGCTTAAGTGCGCGAGGCTTCGAGTCCAATGGCAAAGAAAGGGCGCCTTGACACGCGTTGCACCTTGCGCAAGCGTGTCGCAAAGGATCGTGAAGCCTGCGACACGCGGCTGACACGATGGCCCGGCTATGCGGTCGCCACATGTCTCGCGTGCCCACTTGGTGACTGAAATCTGTCAAGGCGTGGCAGTTGGCGGCGGTGACGTCGCGGCGGCTGTTTTTCCCGTCGGTTTGTGCTCAGCAATACCGTACGGCGGCAGCGCTCTCGAGTCGTTGACCAGGACGTGGCGCGGGAGAGAAGTGCGCGATCTTTGGCCGCTTGCGGGCATGGCCGCCTCCTTCCTTGCCCGCCCGCTGCTGTTGCGGGTTGCCGCGTTGAAAATGCTGTCGCAGCGCTGCGTGTGGACCGGAATGGGGGCTGCACTGCGTATGCACCGTGGATTTTTGCGGAGGTCATCATGCTGGTCGTCGATGAGCGTGTTCATGGATCGCGGGCGGGCGAGGTGCTGGCTATCCCCTCCGGGGACAGTAAACAACGGCGCGAGCAAGCGTGGGAGCACTTCGCGCTAGGAGCGACGGCAGGCGTGTGAAGAAGCGCACGTGCGTTGGGTGGCGCGCAATGCACGTGTGCCAAAGCCCAGCGGCTCCCGCGCTGTCGTTCGGTTGCCGCCGCCGAGCGTATCTCCTCGGGTCGGAAGGAGCGGCCGATGGACCATCGAGCCCGCTCGTGTGCAGCGGGCGCTCGCTCGCTCACTCGGTCGGCGGTGATTACCGTGTAGCTGAGCCGCTGGAAACGAACGAACGGGGGGTTCAACCGAGTCAAGGGGGGCGTGCCTGGGCTTCTATTTTTGCTAGGCTGGCGGCGCTCTGTGAAACCGTCGCGGCGGATTCCATCACCCAGCGGCCAACAAGTCGAGCCTCGCGTCGTTTCAACCGGTGCCACTCGCTGACAGGAGGTGGACTGCGGCGCATGGTTTAATCCAGTGACAGCGAGACCTTGGAAAACTTGCGAACATTTTCCGCACTTGAGGGCTGTGTGGTGTACCGTAGGGAATCTTGGCCGTTTCGGATCGTGTCACAACTTCAACTCGATGGGTACACCAATGTATCCGACAAACTATTGCCATACTGAACTCAAATGAGCTGCCGTTTCCCGAGGCTGACAGATGGACCGGCGTTGCGCGCTTTCTGAACCGAAGGCATCCATGCAGAGCCAGGCGCGTGGCTCGTCTGTGTTGACACCGTAAGGGACATGACGAAGGTGGGCCACACACATTGGGGTATAGTGAGCTCCAGTGATTTTTTGCTCCGTGTGATGTGGCGGCCGCACGATAGTCCAGCGCAGTTGACACCATGGCTACATGCGCAAGTTACACAGGGTTTTCTGCAGTCCCGGACGCTCGCCTCGATAACGGAAAATGCGCTTGCATCAAGCAGCGATGCGTGGTGGCGGTGGTGGCGGTGGTGCCAATCCTCCCCCAAAATTGACTTGCGCTCGAGTATGCCAGCCTCAAGACCGCAGAGAGAGAGCGCGCTAGGGCGTTTCTGGGACACTCTCATCATCGTTGCAGAAATGGAAGGCGGCGAGAAACGAGCCAAGATCGCGCGCTAAGTGGTGGTGAAATCGCGGCTCCGGGCGCCTCAAATTTCTCCTTCGCGCTCCTAAATCCGCGCAATCCTGGCAAATTCCAAGTCGCGACCATACAACCGGGGCCACGCTAAATCGCCGGGGTATCCGCAGCTGAGCCGCTGCTAATTCGCTGACCGGCGTGAGTGGACCGGCCGAAGACAGCGCCTTTGTATAGCCGGCGTCTATGCAGGCGGCGCGGCGCGTCATCAGGGAGGAGAGCGCGGGAAATGGAAGAGGGCGGCTGACGGATCGAGGGAGAGGACAGGAGCCACGCAGAGGGGGGCGACGAGGGGGGCCGAGCGCCGCCCGCGGCCTCCGATCTTTCAGTTGAAGATCTGCCCACACGCGCGCACACCCCAGCTCTCTCTCCTCGGGTCTCCCCCCAGCCAGTCACTGCCTCTCCCAGCCAGCATGTCTGCCTCCTTCGACGACGCCATGAGCGCGGCCGGCAGCGACACGTCGAGCGCCAGCGGCAAGACCGAGAGCCGCGGGCTCTGGTCCCCCGAGGAGCACGAGCTCTTCGTCGAGGGCATCAAGCTGTTCCCGTCCGGGCCCTGGAAGGACATCGCGGCCCACGTCGGCTCGCGCACGGCGCGCCAGACCATGACCCACGCGCAGAAGTACCGCCAGAAGATCGCGCGCCGCCTGCGCAACGTGCGCATGACCGGCCGCCAGAACCTGCCCTTCATCCTCGACCGCTCCTCGCGCTTCAACGCGCTGCTCTCGAACGAGGAGCAGTTCAATGACTCGATCCTCGCCACCTCGCTCGCCATCGCAGCCGAGCAGGAGCTCGACATGCTCGGCGAGGAAGACGGAAACTTCCCCATGGCCGTCGGCATGGACGGCATGACCCCCATGCCCGCCGCCTACCAGAAGCTCCCGCCCGCCATCGACTTCAACAGCCCCCACACCAGTGCCCACTTCCTCGACGGACCCGCCTACGAGCCGAGCGACATTGAGTTCGACAAGTGCATGGACTTTTTGATCGAGACGTTCCACCGCGAGTCATAGGCCGCGCGCGACACATTCCGCGCGCGGCGGCCCCCTCGTGGACGGCGACTCCCGTCCAACCATGCCAACAGATAGAAGACGCGATGGGGAGAGGCTGGGACGGACACCCGCGCCCCCGAGCAAGCAACCGGAGACGACAAGGCGGCGAGCGCGTATTTATTGTTTCGACAGCCCGCGTCGCTCCGAGCTACCACCACACACTAGACACTCTCGCAAGGCGCGTACAGGCTCCTCGAGCAGGAGCACGCCGCGATGCATTTCTTACATTTTTGAGGAGACGAGCGAAAGTGGTGCCGGTAAAACAACGAGTAATATAGTAGGCGAAGGCACCGTGACCATTCCAACTCGAGGCATTTGCTCAGGCGCATCGAGTGTACAGGATCGCGAGACGCCTTACTAAGCCCGTGACCTCGCCGCCCTCGGTGACTCATGTCGAGCTCCTTCAGAAGGAGTCCTTCTCCGAACGAGCACCGTGGCCATCCAAATGAGAGCAGTTTCGGGCATCAAGTGCAGATCAGGGAGGTGACGCAGTCGATCTCCGAGACGCTGCTGCCCAGAAGACTCATGCTACACCAATCGAGCTTCCTGTTGTCTGCAATACATATGGCACCCGTGGCGAGTTCAACTCTATTATGGGTGCGATGAATGCTCAGAATCTTGCTGGGCTCTGATATCGAGCAAATGCCAAGCGCTGAGACTACAGTGTACTGTATTGGTCTTGGTGATCTGTAGCCATTTCCATTTGATGGCTACATTGAAGCCATTTTCTCCCGCAATTCCCCTGGTGCATGAATCCCGTCGCCGATCACGTCCTCTTGACATAGTGAGCCCAAGCGTAGAGCGCTGCTCCTCTTCCGAGAATCCATCAGAAGAACACTACTTCTCCTTCCAGTCGAGAACTTGGGTCCAGAAGAACTCAGTAATACTGTATATCGACAGTCGTCGAAGCGAGCTGAAGGTCAAACTAGATGGACGCTGCCCACGTTGCTCAACCCCGAGTCGGTTTAACAAGTGCAGCCATCGTGGTCGTGCGGCCACCAACGCGCTGAGGGTCACTGAAGCTCGAGCGGCCCGAGCCAAATGGGAATCGGGAACGGAGACGCGCTGCGCTCCCAGTGAGCCCAACCACTGAGCGGTAACCACGTCAAGATCGCCGCAAAAGGTAACGTCGTTCAACGAGTCTCGAGTCAATCGACCACCACAAATCCGCGAACAGCGCTGCATCGTTTTGAATACCGTCGTAAGCGTCACACATCAATGCAGCGATATCACAGACCAGCCGGAAATTGGAACTGCATTGCCTCACGAAAAAACTCGGCGTCCACTATGCGCCACTGTGTTCAGGCGCCGTTTGTGGGCTCGAACAGCGCGCCGTCCGTCGGTCCTCCCGATAAGCACGCCCGCACTTCCATCAGGCGCCGACTTCAACGAGCTCGCTACCTGCAATTCGCTAGATGTTCGACTGCCATCGCCGCACAAAAGGCGCGCGCGTATCAGCCTCCAGAGGTGCATTGCCGCGAACGGCCGCGCGAACGAGACGCCTTCAACGATCGGCGGCGTCATCCTCTCGCTAGTGCGGGCATCGCATCGCGTAGACTGCACGCGAGTATGGGACCAATCGGCCCACTGTGGGCGCTCGCCGCCTCTGACTTGCGCGCGTTAATCGCACACGCTCCTCCGTGTGAGTGCGCTCACCTGTCGGCCGTCCCTGTCTGCGCTTCGCTTCGCTCGCTCGCGGCGCTCATTCCGCAATTTGCTCGCGTCCGTCCAACTCCAGCGACTGCGACCGCCAGCCACCAGCAACTGACGGACATGGAGCGCGCCAGGTCGACCGCGAGGCGCCGGCGGCCGGGCGTGCGGCCGAGAGAAAGCCGCGACGGCGTCGGCGTGTGGACGCCCGGCGAGCACGATCGCTTCCTGGAGGCGCAGCGGCGGTTCCCCAAGGGCCCGTGGAAGCTCGTGGCGCAGTTCGTGGGCACGCGCAGTACGCGCCAGACCATGACGCACGCCCAGAAGTTCCGCCAGAAGCTGCAGCGCCGCACGCGCGGCCTGCGCAGGTACCGCCGAGTCACCCACGCCGTCGGCGACAGCAACAACAACAATGACGACAAAAATGACGACAACAACAACAACAACAACAAGAGCGAGCTCTCGCCCAAGGTAGACCTCGAAGCGGCCAGAGCTCCGCCCGTGGACGAGGCGCAGGGCTGGGCCGAGCCGCTGGACCAGGTCGCCGACCTCGGCTTCCAGGAGCTGCTGCTCATGAAGAGCGAGGAGCTCGCCCCCACCGCGGCCGTGGACGACGACCAGCTGCTTGGCTGCCTGTCGTTCTCTGGCGTCGTGGAGGACAAGCAGCCGCCCTCGTGCGACCAGCCGATCGAAGCGCTCGACCCGCTGGAGCCGCTGCAGCGGACGTGCAAGCTGTGGGCACTCGAGCAGCCCGCCGCGCTGTGCGAGTTCCCCGAGATCGACGACGCGCTCGACTTTATCATCAACATCCTGTGACCGTGCGCGCGTGGCGCCGCACGGAGTAAATGTAGCTTCCCAATACATGACGTTCAGCGAGGTCCACTGCTGCAGAGCATGAGAGCAGGCAAGAGCCGTTCGGTCTTCCGATTCTCCAGGTGCACTTCCGACACTGCAGAAAACCCGCGCTCATGTCGTTCATGACTTGCCGCTGTCACAAAGACCAAATGAGGTAGTTTCTCGACCAACGGGCCACGGCGCATATCCCGCACCACTCCCACGACGCTTATTGGCGCCGAGAAGTCGATGACTAGGGCGGATTTCAATGTCCGTGCCAAAGCACTCGGGGTGGGCACGCTTCCTGTGCTCATAAGTGGGTCGATAACGAGCTCATGGGTAGCGCTGTGGGCGTGGATCACATTATCAAAAGTAAGACGTGTCTGCAGTGCGAACTCCGCACCCGCAGATCTTCTCACTTCGCGAATGAAGAGCGGTTGCTTGGGGAACGGTGCCGGACAGCAGATCGCCCTCGTTGATTACAAGCGCGAGAGCTTCAAGCCTGGGGATCGGGATCTGCAGCGGCAGTGTTCCTCCTGCTGCAGCGAGCGAGAGCGTCGTGAGTCCTCGTCGCCTCTACGTCGACGTCCACAGCTATGGCAAGGCTGCGTACGCGCGTCGCCTGCGGCCTCCATCGTGGCCTTCTCCAGCAAGGCGGCGTCAGCGCTCCGTCCGCATGTCCAGCACCCCATGTCGCCTTGATGACAGCTCACCACTAGCCAGCCCTCGCGCGAAGCAGGCCGCCAGCGCGCTTGCAGCGCAGCGAGCCTCTCTCCATCAAGTTGGAAATGCCCCTTGCGCGATTGGCCCGCCCGATGGGACCTCCCGCGGTGGCTCCTCGTCCTCCTCACCAAGTGAGCTCTGGCGCCGTCTTCGACTTCTGACAGGAACTCGTCGTCCAGCTCGCTCCATTCTTGAGTCGGAGACAGCGAGCTCACGAATTGCTGTCCCCACTGGTTTCTCGTCCTCGACGAGCTGTTTTGGAGCTCGAACCGTAGTGCTCGTTGGTCGGCATGCTGTGACTGTATCCACTGCTCGCAACGATGCTAGCCCCTAGTGCCACGCGCATTCCGTCCACGCTGTACACACTCATCAATGAACGAGTCGTTGATGAGCTGTTTGACGGCGTGCAGCGACTCGGTCGAGGGGCAGCCGGGGGTGGCGCTGGAGCCGGTGGCGCTGGAAGCGGTCGCTACCGCCCCAGACGCCGACAGCATCGCCAACTTGGCCTCTTCGAGTTCGGAGTCTTGGAGCTTAGAGCTTGGAAGCCTCGAGGGTTGGAGCTTGGAGACTTGGAGACTGGCCGTGCGCTCGCGGCGTCACCGCAATCTGTCGAGAGCTACCTGAAGGATCGTCGCCTTGCCTTGTGTCGCCTGCCGAAGCTTTTGCAGCTCGGAGCTGGCAAGCCGAGCCTCGTACGACAAGAATTGGTTTCGTTGCAGTAGCTCGACAGTTTCTTGGCGCAGCTTGTGAACAACTGTATCGGCACTCTGGATGATGTTCGGGGCTCTCGAGGAATAACAGGCTTGTTGTTAAGATAAAGGTTATGGCTCGCTGGGGCTCTCACATCACGATTCGACAAAATGCGGCGCATAAATTGATTGGATACAAATACTCGGTAAGTCAATTTGTAACCAATTAAAAAGATGCGATGCGATGGCTTATTTTCTTTTCCTCCAATCAGAGAAGGATAATGAGGAGCCCAAAATCTCCGCTTATTTCCGGTGACCGTCCACACGAGCCAGCCCATAATTGGGCTCTCGACTCTCGCACTTAATCGAACGAGGTCAAATATTAACTTTTCCAGGCTCTCCTAAAAATAGGGGAGCCCGAGTCTCTCTAAATTGGGCTCGCTAACCCCGGGCTCGTCCGAGGCGTGAGTTGCAGTGGTGGATCTGGTTGCAAAGGTCGTTCAGGATTCCCCCAAGAAACCTCAGACACGCCACACTGCCCACCAAGATCACCACACAATTGTCGCTTTCAATGCTTGGTTGATTTGGACCGCTTTTGTAGTTTTCTCTGACGCTCACGCTCAATTGCAGCCGTCAAACCATCATCTAGCTTTTCGTCCACTTACTGAGATAAAAGTCGAGGTACATCCGGTTGTTAGAGGTTCCCATGATGATTCAATTTATTCCAACCCTTGCCATTTCACCTTGATCTCGTATGCTTTCATGTCGTCATTGAATCTGTGATCCACGAGCTCGCCGTCTGCGAGCAAAGTTCCTTGATAGGCCACATGCTCCAGCGACTCAGTCATTATGTTAAGAGATTCATCTGCATACAGTTTCAGTCGCGATGGATGCACGTTGAAAGATTTCCCTGTGACTAAATGCTCGATTGAGAAGTAGAACTCAGCGCAGGCTGTCACTCTGTATGGACCAACCTAAGTCACCAGTAGTTTGTTTTTGTGCAGCTTTTCATCAACTCTGGAACGAAAACATAGTCGTCAATCGAGAAATTCGCTGGTTGTTCATAGTGGTGTCTGCTGCGATAGCGTTCAGCGTGAGCCTGTCGCTTCGCTTGCACTTGTTGATGCATCCGCTGTAGGCTATCGCGTAGCTGCTTCAGGTTCTCCTCAATATTTGGTCGCGCAGGAGGGAGCGTGACGACCCTCTCCATTTTCCCGGCAAAAACAGAGTATCTACCATTGTTGGGCTGGGAAGGCCCGTAAACAGCTCGATCGACGCTTTCCCGCCAAAGATTCCACCGGCGAATGGTTTATGCTTGGTTGTACCAGGAGCAGGAGATATGGCCAATCAAGCATGTTCACACGGAATTCAAGAGTCAATGCTCGTAAAACTTGGACAATATCTCGATTTACGCGTTCCACTGACCCATTCTTCCAGGGGGAGTAAGCCAAAATGAACCCTTGCCTCGCATTCAGTCTCCGGTTCAGGTCGGCGATCACTTGACTTTTAAAGTGCGATCCAGAGTCGCTCACCCATACTGATGCGATTCCGTCTATGCTGTACCAATCTAGTAGGGCACCTGCAGCAACTGCTGAAGTTGGGCCGTCGCACGCCACAAGCTCGACGTAGTGGGTTGCCTCATCCTTCAGCACTAGTATGTATCGCGAAGTACCAAACGATTCAGCCAGCGTTAAAAAAAATCCCAGTGCAAAGTTGCATTGCGGTCGTATGAATGATGCGACTCACTGAATGGCCTCGGTATAATTTTTCCTCCCTTGACGTGTAAACAAAGTAGACACTCGCGGCAGAATGCTCGTACAGCCTCGCTTAGACACGACATTGCAAATAGACGCCGCAAATACGGCTCCATTACGTACGTTCCACGGTGACCGGCCGAGTCACAATGCGATATGATCACTAGGCGCTGTATCAGAGAGTCAGCATTCGTTGAGATCCATATATGTTCACCCACACGCCAAATGCTGTCATCACCATGGTGTGATTCTGCTGGTGAAGAGTATTTAGCTTGAGTTTCCGATATTTCATCAAGAATAGGCCACACAAGCCCATCAGAATTCAGCGGACGTGGAGTCATTGTCTCTACATGCCGTCGTTTTTGGCCCTCGTTGCGAATGTTGTCGTCGTTTTCCCTTTTTCCGGTGAGTAAAACGACGAACAGAGCACAGGGAGGGCTTGTCGATGAACTTTTCCACCCCACCTAGATATCAAATCTGCCCAAACGTTGTGGATTCCCTCGATGTGCTCAAGTGTGTATCGATACTCGAGAAGTTTGTTGACCAGCGCACTAATTTCCCTCATACTACGTGCTTTTTAACTCCTTGGTAGGTGCAAACAAATGAATGATATTGCGGTGATCGCAGTATACCTTAAACCCCTGTGGCCGTAAAAGCAGGTATTCCATACAGGTCGCATGTGAGCACGATTGGATAAGATTATTTCTCTATAACACTCCAGTTTAGCGCTGATCCAGTAAATGATCCACTCATGCATAATAGAAGCTCGTGGCTTTGGTGTACCGAACATCCTATCCATGACCTGCGTCACTACCAGCCCCCACCCTGTGTCTGATGCGTCCGTCAGCACGCAGAGCTATTTCGCTGAGTCGGGGTAAGTCAGCATCGCTGAATTCGCCAACAAATTCTTCATTTCCTCGAAACAAGTAATTTCCGCTTCAGTAAGCTCAATTGCGATTCCTGACGCTGCTCGTTTGCTGCGGAATGTCCTAGTTAGTGCAGCGTCCAAGAGCTTTTGCAATGGCCTAGCAACTCGAGCATAATCAACGAGCCCATCTCTCATCCAGTTCGATGCGCACAAAAAATTGTTGCAGTTCTGGGGTTGCTCTAAGAGCTGCTTTCCACTCTGAATCATGTCTGATTCTTTTCTCGTTGATAAACGTCTACACCACCAAACCTCAGTTGGAAACAGCCTGATCTTCTTTGGGTTCGGCTTCACGTCATGCGCATCAAGTCGTGTCAGAATTGCCTCAATAACATCTAGCAGTTCGTCAACTGTGTCTGCTTAAGCGAGTAGATCGTCTATCCACACTAGCACTGCAGAACGAACTCGATCGCCCAATACATCTTCAATTGTCAACTGGAAATGGAGGGCTGCGTCAGAGCATCCCTGTGGAACGCGTGTCGAAGTGAACACTCCTCGGTCGGTTATGTAAGAAAGAATCTCTTGACTCTCTTCGTCAAGCGGTAGTTGCCAGAATCCGTCCAGAAAATCGAAAATGGCCATCATTTTTTTTCCCTCTGCACGTCTCAAGTGCTACCTGTAAGCTTGGCATCACACCAACAATCAGCTCGGTCATCGCGTTGACTGACCGGTAGTCGTTTGTCTGCCTGTACTCATTCCGATTGGCGCTCTTGGCTGGCAGAGCTGGTCATCCCCAGCGACTCTCCTTGTTAACGTACACCCATTAACGCTGCACACGTTGCTCATTGAAACGCTCAAGAAACTCCGACTTTTCAGGGCTGAATTGGCGCGCTTTGGTTGTACGGTTTGGCACCGTTCTTCAATCTGAACCGTGTTGCAACACTTTCGTCAACAGCTCCTCGCTCAACACCATCTGCAACGAGGCCATCAAGAGGAGTGTGAATCTCGCCAGCCTCTGGTGCATTGCATGTAGGTATTCCCATTGGATCGCCGAATTCATCCTCTTCTACTCCACTCCGAGCAGCAAAACGGCCCAGATGATGATTCACATCGATCCTGTGCTCCTCAAGCAATTTTCGACCAACTATGAACTCATCTTCGTCTGATTCAATCACCAAGCATCGCTTCAGATCTTGGCAATGGGCAGGACCTGCCGCTGTCTGCAACGTGATCTCGATATCAATACCATGCTTGTCTCGCTGTAAACGTATTGCTACCTACAGCCCTTGACTCTACCGAATTAGAACGAAGAGCCTCTTCGCTGGCTTCGTTCAAATCTGGGCACTCACTGAGCCAATGATCTTTCCCACAATGGAAACAGAGTGTTAGTGGTTTCTTCTTTGCCATCTCATTGCTCGGTGTCAAGGATGTGGGTGGGTTGGCCTTCACATTGTGTGGCGGGGCACACAGCACTTGGCACGAGGAAGCGTGCTAGTGTTCGGTTCGCTAGGAACCGAACACTTAGAAAGACAGATAAGCCGTTACCGGCTAAATGGGGAATCTGCTGCGTTCTGATTGGCGCCCGAACTCAACTATATCCTGCGATCCGATTGGCGCCCGGCGGCCGCCGGCGTGGCGCGGACAGAAAAAGGCGGGTGGAACGCCTGTACAAAGCTTCAAAGGATATTGAT
>JAASGX010000453.1:0-21275 GCA_023334415.1 Phytopythium chamaehyphon | reverse complement strand
TGTGGAACGTGGCGGCAGGTGTAGCCGTCGGCGACGAGTGGTGAGTCGGGCACGGCGTAGCTGCCGGCGTCGGGGCTGGCGTCGTGGCGCACGGCGTAGGAGCCGGCGTCACGGTCGTAGCACACGGTGTAGGAGTTGGGGCCGGCGTGGACTCGCAGGGAGTAGGAGTCGGGGCCGGGGTCGATTCACACGGCGTTGGAGCAGGCGTCACTGGCGTAGTAGTCACCGGGCACGGGGTCGTAGCCACAGGGGTAGCCGTCGGGGTGGCAGTTGGGCACGGGGTCGTAGCCACCGGAGTAGCAGTCGGGGTGGCAGTCGGGCACGGAGTCGTAGCCGCCGGCGTACCAGTAGGGGCAGGCGTCACCGGCTTCGACGTGACGGGGCACGGAGTCGTAGCCGCCGGCGTAGCAGTCGGGGCAGGCGTCAATGGCTTGGCTGTGACCGGGCACGGGGTCGTAGCCGCCGGCGTCGAAGTAGGAGCAGGCGTCACCGGCTTGGTCGTCGTGGCAGCAGGGGTAGACGTCGGGGCAGGCGTCACCGGCTTGAAGGTCGTAGCCGCAGGCGTCGAAGCAGGCGTCGAGGCAGCGGGGGTCGCCGCAGGCTTGGCAGTCGTGGCAGCAGGAGTGGCCGCGGGGGTCGAAGGCGCCGGAGTCGAACGCGAGGTCGCCGCAGGAGTGGCAGCCGGCGTCGAAGCCGCAGGAGTCGAGCGCGAGGTCGGGGCGGGAGTCGCGCGCGTGGTCGGCGCAGGTGTGGCAGCCTCGTCGAACACGCAGCCCCAAGCACCAGTGTGGATCTTGACGCACGTGGCATCGACCGGAGCCGAGCACGTCGAGCCGCTCACGAAGCTCTCGAGGTAGTCGTGGCAGTCTGCGACCGCAACATCGCCCTTGACGGGGCACTTGCTGCCGGCCGGCGAGTCGCCCGAGCCGCTGCAAATGGGGCCCGAGATGCAGTAGGTGGCGTCGCCCTCCACCGACACCTGGATGCAGTCCTTGCTAGCCGTCTTGGTAGACGCAGGCGTGGAGGCCGGGGTCGAGGCAGCAGGAGTGGCCGACGGGGTACGCGTGGTGGCCGCAGGCGCGGCACCAGGAGTCGAGGCAGCCGGCGTAGCTCCAGGGGTAGTAGCCGCGGGGGTCGCACCGGGCGTCGTGGCAGCAGGAGTAGCCGACGGCGTCGTGCTGTTTCCGCCCGTGGTCGTGGTCGTGGTCGTGGTGGAGCCGCCAGTCGTGGTCGAGGTCGATCCGCCAGTCGTCGTGGTGGAGCCGCCCGTGGTCGTGCCAGTGGTCGTGGTCGATCCCGAAGTCGTGCCGTTGGTCGAGGTCGAGGTCGAGCTGCCGCCCGACGTAGTCGTCGATGAGCCACCCGTGGTCGTGGTCGAACCCGAGGTCGTGCCCGTGGTAGTGGTGGAGCCCGAAGTCGTACCGGTAGTCGTAGTCGAGCCCGAAGTGGTGCCCGTCGTGGTGGTGGAGCCCGAGGTCGTGCCCGAGGTCGTCGTTGATGAGCCGCCCGTGGTCGTCGTCGAACCCGAAGTCGTCGTCGACGAGCCGCCAGTAGTCGTGGTCGAGCCCGAGGTCGTGCCGGTCGTCGTGGTCGAGCCCGACGTCGTGCCCGACGTGGTCGTCGAGGAGCCGCCAGTCGTCGTCGTGGAACCCGAGGTCGTGCCCGACGTGGTCGTCGAGGAACCACCCGAAGTCGTGGTCGACGAACCGCCAGTCGTGGTGGTCGAGCCCGTCGTGGTGGTCGAGCCCGTGGTCGTGGACGAGTGCGAGGTCGTGCCCGAAGTCGTGGTCGTGGTCGAGCCACCCGTGGTGGTCGTGGTGGAGCCGCCCGTGGTCGACGTCGAGCTGCCGACGCTGCCCGAGCCCTCGGTCGAGTCCTCCACCGCGGTCGTCGTGGTCGTCGTCTCGGTCGAACCGTTGGCCGACGTGGTCGTCGTCTGGTTGGAGCTCACAAGCCCCGTGTCAATCGAGGTCGTCACCTTGGAGCCGCTCTCGGTCGTGACCGACGAGTTGCTCAGCGCCGACTGGGCCGATGTGAGCTTCTTGGTGATGCTCTGCGTGTACTTCTTGGTCACGTACGTGGTCGTCTTCTTGGTCACCGAGGTCACGCGCTTGTACGTCTTGAGGATGGTCTGGATGACGCTCGAGCTCGCGAACTTGATGCTCGTGGTCTTGAAGTCGCTGGCCGTCACGGCGAGCGTCACGAGGCCCGACTTGTACAGGTCGAGCTGCTGGCCACAGGCCGGGCGGTTGGTCACCAGGTTGTTGTTGCTCACAAAGTTGGTCGTGAAGTTGGTCACGCCGTAGACCTTGTCGAACGTGTAGCACTCGAGCAGGTGCAGGTGCTGGCCCACGAGGTCGACGTTGCCGTTGAAGCGCGTGTACAGCCCCTGGTACGCGACCTGGAGCCAGGCCCAGTAGGTTCCCGCCGTGGCCACTGACACGGTCACGTTGCGCGACACAATCTTGGAGCCAAGCGTGACGTTGGCCGTGACGGTCGTGAAGTTGCTGTACGTGCTCGAGAGGAGGCTGGCCGAGTCTCCGCTGGTCGAGAGGCTCGAGGAGGAAAAGTTGGCGACAATGAGACCGTTGTGCTTGGTCGTGACGACTCCCGAGGGCACGTAGAAGGGCGTGAAGCCCTCGTAGCCGTTCGACAGGAACGTGCCTTCCGTGTAGGCGGCGGCGTCCGTGCTGAAGTTGCCCAGGTACGTGTACGAGTAGTTGCTGGTGAGCTGGCCGGCCAGTGCCGTCGAGGTGGCGTTCGTGGACGTCGTCGAGTTGGTGCGCGTCGTGACCTTGGTCACCTTGGTCGTGGTCACCTTGGTGCCGTTCACGATGCGGGTGGTCGTGGTCGTGGTCGTCTTGGTGGTCGTCGTCGACTTGGTCGTCTTGCTGACGGCCGTCGAGTTGAGCTTGGAGTACGACGCCGCGAACGCGCGGTTGAATCCGGGGCACATGTCGTTGTTGCTCAGCACCTGCTGGCGCAGCACCTCGGGTAGCTGGTACGTGTAGCTGTAGTCTCCGAGCTGCTGCGCGTCGAAGTAGTTCCACGCGTCGCTGCCGACGTAGCCGAAGAACTTGCCGAGCGTCGGGTGGTCCGCGACATCGGTGATGTCTCCAGTCTCGGCGTCCGTGTACCGCATGAGCAGCGCCGTGTCGTCATCGACACCCGAGACACCTCCACAGGTCTGCGTGGCGTTGGAAAACGCCTCGAGCGAGGCCGAGATCTGCTCATGGGTGACGGGCACGCCAACTCGGCACATGTGGTACGAGTGGGCGAGCATGTCGACCGTGCCGAGCCACGAGTAGTAGAGCACATCAACGGCCCTGGAGGACGTCGAGAAGGCTCCTCCAATGGCGTCCAGCACCTCGCTGTGGATGCCGTACTGCACGGTCTCGAGGAAGCTCGCGTAGTCGACCGAGGTCGCGAGCGCGGATTGCAGGGCCGCAAAGCTCGCCGAGGGCGGGAGCGGCTTGGTGGCCAGGTCCGTGGCTCTCACCACGTAGTTGTCGGCCGAGTACGGCGCTCCAGTCACGGCGCCGCCCGTGGCGTTCGAGTCGCCAATGGCGATGACCCAGTCTCCTTCCTCCACATCGGCGTCCACGTCAGCCTCATCACTAGAGCTACTGGAGCTAATGGCAGCGCCACCAATGGCCGAGAAAATGTCCGAGCACTCGTAGACGCTGCCGCACTGGCCGGTAACGTACTGCACGTAGGCCGTGTGCACATCATAGTAGGGCACGGTGATGCAGGCGAAGCGGTCGTCCAGCGTCCGCAGGTACGACTCGAAGGCCAGCAGCAGCCGCCGGTGCCACGAGAAGAAGCCGCACGAGTACTCGCCCTGCGCCAGGCTCAGGTCGTCTACGGAGACCGCGGCGAGCTCGGCCACGCCGCCGTCCGCGATGGCCGCAGCCAGAGCCTCGACGTACAGCGCTTGCTCGTCATCGGACAGCGCTCCCCAGGGCTTGCGGACGCGCTGGGACTCGCCTAGACACTGGGAATTGCCGCCTGGAAGGTCCGTGATGTTCCCGGCCGCGCTCAGGATGTCCCCGTAGGTGAGCGTCGAGGTGGTCGTGGACGACGAGTTGGTCGTGGACGCGGACGTGGTGGGCGAGTTGGTCGCGGACTGCGCGGCCGCGGCGGACAGGCCCGCGGCCGCGGACAGCCAGGATAAGATCCGCATACCCGGCCGCAAACGGTGTGGACGGGTGGACGCGGGAGCGAAAGTGAGGACTGCGGACGCGGACTGCGGACTGCGGACGCGGATGCGGACCTGTGGACCGGCCGCATCCGCATGCGGACGACTCTATGGTGCGGCCCGGGGATGGGGCTGGATGCGGATTGTGGATCGCAGCCGGCCAGGGACCGTCAGTAACGTCATTCGCGCTGTTTGTACCGTAGATTTTGTGTGGTTATTGCGACCGTCCAGCGTTGTGGATGACCTTGAAGCGACTGGGCTTTTTTTTTTGGGGCCGGAATTATGATTTTTTTTGCCGGAACGCGTTGAAGTCGCGGGATCTTTGGATAGGGCAGGCAAGTCATGTGGCTTTTGTGACGCTATGTGAGTACTCAGGGGATCGGGATTTTGAGATCTACTGGTTGGTGTGAAGGAGATTGTGTACTATGATCCTGTTCTGACGAGACAAGATTTACAAATATTATAACAGAAATGACGTGTAGCCACCTCTGGCCTGGCTTTTCGTCGCAAAATTTCGGCACACAATGCGCTGTCTTCTCCCGTTAAAGTGAAGCTTCAGGATCGAGTGCACTTGAGTTGTATACTTGCTGACTCGAGAGAGGTACCTTAACGGAAAGGAGCGGTGCTTGGATCGTCAATTGAGAAGCATCTCAGAACGGTCTTTTGCTGTGCGACTAGACCACTGTTCAGTTCAATTATGACACTTTTGTTTGGGAATGTTGCGTGTTGCTCAACATACTCTCTTCGAGTCAACACCAATGTCCAACAAATCTTCATGGCGGCTCACTCACACCTTCAACGCCTCGCTCCACGTGGACGTGGACCGAGTGCCGACTCGGCATTGGCAATTGCATCGCAGTTCCTATTAGACGCGTGTTTTGCTGTCGGCAAGGGCGCTCTATGCGCTGGCAAATCGTCCGGCTCACTCGAGAGTGGGCTGTAAGCACGAACATGAACGGGCTCCGCGCTGCTCGCAAGCTGTCGATGCGTTCCTCGAGCCGGCGCCAACGCGCAACGACAACTCGAAGATGGTCCGACGGGCTCACGATTCGTCGGCGATTGCAGTCGCCGAAACTCATTCGGGGCTCTGCAATGTGCGGCTGTGAGAGACTGAGGTCCCGGTTTGCTTTTCGTCACCAAATTCCAAAGTTGAGCACCTGCCACGTGTGTGAGCTCCCAATTATGATTTGGTCTGGATTCGCGTCTTCTTCATGCGGGAATCTCTTTGAAAAACGCGAATGAGCGAGATACCATTGAACGACAGTCTGACAGACAAACAGACGGGCGAATTCGAATTTGGGTGAGCGGCTTTCGCCTCGGGCGTGTCCCATTTGCATGGCGACCGACCGATTGCGCCGAATCGTGTCGTTGAGCGCTCGAGCTGG
Organism: Phytopythium chamaehyphon; assembly: GCA_023334415.1. Lineage (NCBI taxonomy): Eukaryota > Oomycota > Peronosporomycetes > Pythiales > Pythiaceae > Phytopythium > Phytopythium chamaehyphon. The sequence continues at coordinate 15,692 of JAASGX010000453.1, read as the reverse complement.
CTCGACTTCGTTGTTGCTGGTGATCGATTAGACCATGATGATCTCGAATTATGACGTTTTCTGCACGGCCCCGCATGCCAAGTCACATCTTGGCCCGTCTCGCTTCCAGCGCGGCGCCATCTCTGTGCCTGAAGGCGCCACCAACTCTCCGGACAGTGAATGTGCCGAGCATATGATTTGCTCGGCTAGGCGGCCACCCGTTGCGTGCCTGAAAGATAGGCGCACGTACTGTAGGATCGATCGACTTGCTGGTGCGTGTGCTCTCTGGTGAGTGTGTGAGTGAGTCATGCCTTGGGATTTGTGGACGAATTCATCGGCATGGTCACCTCCCACTCCTTCATGCCTCAGATGCCAGCAAGGTGCCCACTGCTGCAAACGTGGAGCTGAGCCCAGGCTGGACGCCTCCACGCGATCCGATCCACTTTCCGACTCGTCTCGTGGCCCGCTCCAGCGCGAGGTGCAGCTGGTGGGTCAAATGTCCATCAACTTTTTGATTCTCCGCACGTGGATGCCACGCTGAACGGTTCTGGTTCAACTGATCGGCCCTGCACGCAATGGTCAGCGAGCGAGTCGCCTCTGACAGATCAACATCGGCAGACAGAGAGGGTATCCAAGAAACACATGGTCACATGCCGGTGTTTCGCAGCTTGAACGCTAGCAAACGAAATGCCCATCGACGATAAGCTGAAAGCAGATTACACCGTGTTGCTCTGAGGTTGATTGTGCGCAGGGAGTAACATGGAGATTCGTGGGTCGTTGTCGTGGCGGAACAGTGTCGGTGAGCCGTTTGCTTCCACAAACGTGTAGGTCTGCAGCCAAATCGGGTTTATGGCGCCCATCGGAAAACTTGCCTGCGGGTTAGACTTCTGTAGGCATCAAATGCTCAATGGCAGCGGTAAACACCAAGGATCGAGGTCTCTCGCAGCACTCGTGCTTATCATCTTCTCCACGGGCATTCGCATCGGAGAAGCGAGAGAATTGGTTGATGGTTGACAGTATTGGAATGGAACAACTCGAGCTGTACGAAACAATCCAACGCAAACCCCCATGTTCGCTGCCAAAAGGTCAAATGCATTCATATTAGCGCGGTCGCTGTGGTTGGGAAGGCTACTCTACTAGTACATGGGCTGCAATCCTTAGACGTGCGAGACCGGGTTGCCGTAGCGAGCGTTCGGCGGGGTCTGCACATCAGCGTACTGCTCGCGAGGCTTGCTGCGGCCGAGCGAGCGGTGCTCGTAGTGAACGTCGCGTGCCGTCTTGCGGAACTGGATGAACAGGCCGAACACGAAGAGCACGACAAGGCCAGCGAGGTAGGCCCACCAGGCCGACGGCACGTCGTAGACCCACTCGACGTCGCCGCTGCCGGTCTCGGTCGCGTACTGCTTGAGGTCCGTGGCGGACGGAAAGTCGCCGGCAAAGTATCCGACACCCCAGACAAGGATGCCGGCACCGAGAGCGCTGGTCGCGACGATCAGGGCCGGACGCTCAAGCTTGAGCGCGACCACACCGCAGACAAGACCCAGCACGATGCAGAGCACGATGAGCACAACCGTCGGGTGGCTTGGGTAGATGCGGTAGCCAAACGAGTTCTGCAGTGCCACAGCGAGCACAACGCCGCCCGCCGCGCCAGCCACGAAGATGCCGAACGAGTACATTGACGCGACGATGGCTCCGCCGAGGATCCCGCCAACGGCGAAGGCGATCCACGAGGCCGTGAGCACCCACGACTTGGCATCCCAGATACTCTCGGCCACAAGGGCCAGGGCGACGCCGCCGGCGATGAAGCCCGCGACGAAGAGCGTGGCGCGGAAGAGCTTGTAGCCCATGATGACCATGATGGCACCCGCGGCGATGGCCACGATGGCCAGGATGCTGCCGCCGACCTTGACGCCGTCGGTCGTCGAGTCAAAGATGGACTTGACCGTGTCGCTGGCATTATCGATGGCTGCGGCAGATTGCACCCCGAAGGCGCAGAGCAACAGCAGCAGAAGCGAGGAGGAGCCCATGGAGTTCTTCGTCATGGTGCTAGAAGGCGAGTGAGTGGTTGCTTGTAAAATTAGTCGGCGGTTGCAATGCTAGTTGCTAGCTTGAGCTAGAGCAGTTGAGCTGTTGAGGCTGTTGTGGTAGCCGTCAAGTTTCGGAATGAGCCTTGAGCTGGCCAGCAGCACCGCAGAGGATGGATGGATGGATGGGTCGAGTGGTGCGACTGCGACTTTGGGTGAATTGATCTGCTCGCCTTCTACCATTATCACCAGCTCTTCGTAATCGCCGAAGACGAGTCTCGGTATGTCGCTTTTCATCAAACGCAGCGTTGGACACGAAGATCATGATCTTCTCGTAGGACACACCTCATGGGCACCAAGCACCGAAAGAACAGAAACATATTGGGATTTGTATACCGACAGTTGTTCAAGGGACCCAATCACAAGCTTTCTGAAGTTTTTTGGATGGATTTTTCAGTTGGCAAATCGGATGGGGCGGGCTGATTATGGGTACGCAGCAGGGGCGAAAAGCTGGGGAAGATCAAGCGCTTCAAGCTCACAAGTGCTCGAGCGCCACAAGTCTCGAAGAGCTACATCCCGATCTGCACGTTGCCCATGCAAGTGCTTCGCTAACAGCAAAAGTGCCACACAAGACGATGTGTGAATGCATTGTGTTGACCGCATCGATAAAAGCAGATCCTGGATTATCAGGTGCTCGCGCTGGTGTCGTATGACACTGAAGAAATTCCGGTCTGGCACGTGAGGGGAGGCGTTCAGACAACCTCTGACCATGTCCGAGATGGCTTGGCAATTGAAAAGCCTCCACAGCGATGCGCATCGTGGCACAAAGTGTTGTTGGATACGGAGACGAGGGCTTTCTGTGAGTCCACCTGTTCAACATCTTGCAACATGCAAGCTTGCCACCACTTCCAACTTAGTAGTAGACAGCTTAGTATCATGGACAGCATTGCATGAGGCTTCATGACGAACCGAGACGAGAGAGATGAAAGCGTAAAAGCTACTGTATATGCCATTACTAGTGACACTGCTGCTCGCTAGATGCTGAGAGCTAGCTGATTGGGCAGCTACATAACGGTGTGGCGCGGAGACACAAGACTGCTTACACAGAGCCCTCGAACTTGCCCTCCTCCTCGTCCTCCTCGGCCTTCGCCTCGTCCTTGACAAGCGCACCCGCCTCGACGTCCTCGTCCGACTCGTCGTCATCGGCCTCCTCGTCCGCACCAGCCATCGCCACAGCAGCCTCGTCCTCCGTGAGAACGGAGCCCGATCCAGCGGCCTTCTGCTTCATGGAACGCACAGCAAACACCATGCCGACAGCGAGCACGCCAACGGCGGCGCCGATGACACCACCGATCAGCATGAACGACTCCACCTTCGAGCTCTTCGAGTCTTCGCCCTCAGTAGCGAGGCCAACGGTCTTGACCGAGGTCTCGTCGCTGCCAGCAAACAGATCAAAGTCACCGCTGCCGAAGAAGCTGCCGACAAAGTCGCCATCCCAGAAGCTGCCGCTGCCGAACGTCGAGCCGAAGAGTTCCTCAACGTCGTCGAGAGCGCCGTCAATAGCCGACGCAGCCTCATCAAGGGCCGACGCAGCATCATCGATCCAGTCCTTGTGGTGCGACTTGTGGTGGTGCGACGTGTGGTGCTTCTTGTGATGGTGGTGGTGACGCTCCTCCTCCTCGCTGGCCTCCTCACTCTCAAACTCCACCGAGCCCGATGCAGAGTCCGACTCCGAACCGTCAAAGTAGTCCTCAACATCATCGTAGGCGTCCTCGACCGTGTCCTTGACATCATCCCACATACTTCCAAGCCAGCCCTTCTTGTGGTGCTTGCCATGGTGCTTCTGGTGGTGGTGGTGGTGACGCTCCTCCTCCAGACTGCCCTCCTCACTCTCAAACTCCACCGAGCCCGACGCAGAGTCCGACTCCGAACCGTCAAAGTAGTCCTCAACATCATCGTAGGCGTCCTCGACCGTGTCCTTGACATCATCCCACATACTTCCAAGCCAGCCCTTCTTGTGGTGCTTGCCATGGTGCTTTTGGTGATGGTGGTGGTGCTTCTCCTCCTCCAGACTGCCCTCCTCGCTGGCCTCCTCACTCTCAAACTCGATCTCCTCAGAACCCGAGGCGGACTCCGAGCCAAAGTAGTCCTCAATGTCTTCCAGGGCGTCGTCCAGGGCCGACTCGGCGTCATCCAGCCAGCCCTTCTTGTGGTGCGACTTGTGGTGGTGGTTCCCCTCGTGGTGCTTCTTGTGGTGCTTGCTCTCCTCGGCGCTGCCCTCCTCGCTCTCAAACTCGACCGAGCCCGAGGCCGAGGCCGACTCCGAGTCCGTGCCGTTGAAAAAGTCCTTGGTGTCGTCGTAGGCGTCCTCGACCGTGTCCTTGACATCATCCCACAGGCTTCCGAACCAGCCCTTCTTGTGGTGGTGGTGGTGCTCCTTCTTCTTCTCCTCGAGCTCGCCCTCGGCCGACTCGTCGTACGAGTAGTCCTCCTCCTCCTCGAGCGATCCCTCCTCCTCCTCGAACGAGCCTTCCTCGCTCTCCCACTCCTCCTCCCACTCGATCTCCTCGTCGTAGCCCTCGCCCGACCACGAGCCCGTCGCGTTGTAGTTGATCGCGTCCTCTCCGTACACGGGGAACTCGCTGCCACTGCCTTCCTCCGACGCCTCGAGCGACTCGTCCACCTGCTTGTGGTGATGCGCGACCTGCTTGTGGTGGTGCTGGTGCTTGTGCTCCTTGAAGACCGCGGCCTGCTCGCCCGACACGGCCACGGCGGCCAGCGCCGCCACCAGCAGGAAGAAGCTGCGACGGAACGCCATATCTACCGGTGTAAAGCAAGCGACTGACAGATAAGAAGACAGGCGGGGTGGCTTGGTCGGCGCGGATTTGATAATGAGGACTAGGATCGAGGGTGGAAACGCTAGAAAGGCCATGAAAAGGGGAGAGGGGAAACCACCGGCGAACCCATCGGGCCCACGACCCGGACCGCTGGACGATCGCTCATGGGTGCAACCCGTATCATACCTGACAGGTTGGTTGAAGTTGGGTTTTGCGATTTTCTAGCACTAAACAAGGTTCTGATATGGTAGATAGCAGGTTGAAGAGTGATGGTGAAAAAAATAGGAAACCCGGCCCGTTTGCTCGAAGCCGAGCAGCAAAACTAAAACGTCAGCTGGATTGCGAGGCGCTTGAAAAGCAAGCACGATCTCGATGGGTTTGCTTTCGCCATGGCGTGGTGGCTGCTTTTCTCATGATTGCAACCGCTTTGGGGGCCACATGGAGGGAGTATTCGCTGTAGAATCCACGCCCGGACCCAGTTTGGGGCTGGATTACCGCCCGGAATGTGCTGCATCGCATGGCGTGACCATGGGTTAGAAGTCGGGTGCAACGGCTCACTCGCAACCAGCCAGCCAATCACTTTCACGTGGGTTAATGTACCCATGAGCCTAAGGCGCCTGTACTATGTATGAAAGCGAAACCGGTGAACAACCAGCTCGCTCGTTGGAACAGCGTCGCGAGTCGATTCGCGCCGTCAACGGACACGCCGAGCGCCAATAGCTTTGCCACTTTGCTGCCTGCTAGCATCAAGTGCAAAATGACTGGTGCCGATCCGATCCAAGGAACTTCCTTGTTGGAAGTGATCATTTCATGGCGGTGATGCTCGAAAGATCAGCCCAAGAGGAGAACTGAGACGTCACAGTCGACAGATCATTTCGCTCGTGACTGGCCGACACTTCACCACAGTCGCGGCTGCGCATTGGCCAGCTAGCGGCCACCGCAGCTGCTCGGCAAGCCACGCTCGCACGATCCAACCCATGGTCAGGTATATCGAGTCTCAGAGGTATCATATCAGGAGTAGTGTTTCTCGGGGAATAGAGAGATAGAGGCTTGTTAAGCTGTGACGTGGTGCCGCAGCTTCAACTTGGGTTGATTGGAGGGTGCTAAACGCAAGGATCGTCACGACACGTATCTTGCTGCCAGCGGCGATGCTGTCGCGACAATTGCTGCCGGTGCTTATGGAAGGAGTGGTAGTACGTGTGAGGTGTCTGGCAACGCTGCTTCGAGTGACGCGATGTTGGTGTCGTGAACGAGTGAGATTTCACTGCATCAACGACTCCGCAAACGACATGGTGCTGACACACTCCAAGGTGATTGCCGCGACCGATGGGTAGCCTAGTGCCAGGCTCGAGGGTGAACTATAGAATGCAGTACAGCATGAACTATGTGCAGCACTGGATCCTGTGCAAGCAGAGCCTGACAGATTGCATCAAGAGTGATGGCACCTACGCGGTGGCGCTACAGCTGCGTTTGGTGTTGAGCACACGGAGACGCAGAGTATTTGCACGACCGAGCAGTGAGTCAACAAAGATCGAAGGTCGAGTTGAGAATACGCGCGCAGAACTGTACAGTACCGACCTAACAAAGGTGATGATCTAAGAAGGCACTGAGCATCGACCTGTTGAAGGTGATGATCCTGACGACGATTCTCAGCAAAGTGACGGAGGCTGACACATGGGTGTGCAAGCCTGCGAAAACTCCAGTGGACGTAGGTGCGATGTGCGAGACCGGTCAGAACCAAATCAACGAGCACGAGACGACGTCCATCAGCGTTCTGCTCCTGAGTGCCACGGGACTCGGGATGAACATCGATAATGCGGATTGTACACTGTCAGGCTCGTTACCTGTCTGGTAGCCGCGGTCTTCTTGAACGATGCCAAGAAGGCGCTGCTGGGCTATGATCGCTGGTTCCGACAGTTCCAGTGACCAAACTCAGAGTTTCCCTGACAGTCGAACCGTTAGGCGACTTCACTAGCGGGTCGAAGTAGATGGAGTAGTCGGCTGTGTGCACTTGCACAGCTTTGCAGGTGCGATTGATCGACCAGGGAAATTAGCTGTATAATCCCTCTATATGACTTACGAAACACAACCATCACGGTAACCGTGGCCTTCTTCATGCCGCCGTTGAGCACCTTCGCGATATCCTTGCCATGTACCTGTATTGTTCAACACAATATCAGTTCGCCCATGAGAACCGGATTGCTCGGTTGTGCTGACACCTTGATCGCTTTGCAAAGAATTTCAATCTTGAGCTAAACAAGCGAGTAAGACTTCGTAGACGGTAGTTTGCGGTAGTAGCCTGTGCTCTTGATCCACACGGTCTGCTGGCGGTACCGGATCCTGATCATGAAGCACTGCTCCGCTGCGTTGGTTCTGCTCAGAATCGTTTCAAGTGCAGCTTCGCCAGCGGACGATCCACAGCACCTTCATGGTATCTTGTCCGCGGAGAACGATAACTTGTTGCCCTCGTAGGTATACGAGTTGCAATGATTGACCATCCAAGCTGCCTCGAGCAAGTACATTTGTGACCACAGCTTGATACCTCCGAGGTAATTCGGCGAGTCCTCACCATCTAAATCAATTTCTCCTTAATGCGATCTCCTCCTGTAGCAACCACGACCACTTCCTCCAGCAGCAACACCACTACCAACAGCCGCACCAGTGTCACCACTTGCAGTCACCGACGCACATCTGCAGCTAGCAGCCGCATTCATCTGTCGCCACCCGTACTCGTGTAACACCACTCCGAACTTGAGCAATACGTCTGCACGAGCAGCACCGAGAACCGCAATGAAGCGCATTTTGTAGCCATTGAAGCTCTATCACAAGTCACATATCAAGTCACATCGCCATCCCGTTCCTAACAACAACAAAAACGCGCGTCAAGGTTTTTTTCCTCCTTACAATACCCATCACAACTCCCCAATACAAACTACGAGAGGTTTTTCTCAAATGCTGGGTGACCGCAGAAAGCAGGGCCCCCTCCATAGAGCCCAGAGCACCACCAGAAGCCACGCACTAACTACCGCCAAGCGACTGTAAGCGAAGCCATGCCGCCGGCCGAGTTCCTGTCCAAGTGGTGGCTCAAGTTCGGCAAGGAGCACGGGCGCGTGACGCGCACGCTGTCGCCGTTCGAGGTGCACCCGGTCAAGAGCCTCATCGCGTCGATCCCGACCAAGACGGTGCGCAAGATCAGCGAGAACTACGCCGTGCTGCTGCCCTCGGCGCTGCTCTTCGTCGGCACGCTCAAGTGGGGCGTCAAGGCCAACGACGAGCACCACCGCTCGCACTGGGACTAAGTTTTTCCGACGGGTGAAAAGCGGAAAAGCTTTCCCGCTCTCGCAGTTCACAGTCAGAGGTGCTCCATTTTCTCCATTCGGCGGTCTTTCCAGAGGATTTTTTTTTTAAATTTCAAGAGGACGTGAATGGGGGGAAGGGCGACGAGCTGCGGGGTTGAAGCTTTTGTTGGGCTGTTTTGCGCTCGGTTGGAGACCAGGGAGGCTGGGATTATCTCGAGCTAAGAGATGATGGAGCTGGTTGACGGCCGAGTGCGGGGCTTACGGCGCTTTTAAACTAAATACATTGTGAGAAAGCAGGACGAACGCTCTCTTCGGTTTGATCGCTCGTGGTGAAGAGCTTCCAGCAGGTCACGGGGATGGAGATGATGTCGTTCGGCTTGACGGCATGACATCCTTGCGACTTTGCTGGAGCTTGTGGTGGCCGCAGAATTCAGCTGGAAAGCGTGGACAAGGTCGATTTGGTATTGCTGAAGACTTCTTGGTGGTTGTAGCATCCAACTACGACTTGCTGAGGACAAGTGCGCCTATATCTAAACAGCCGAGCCTTAAGGATATCCATCCATAACATCACAAAGTCGAGAAAAACTTTGTACCAAGGTAGCTCTTCATCTCGTCCTTGAAGCTTCCAGGCCGCTTCATTCCCGCCAAACTCTCCAGCTTCTTCCAGCAGCCACCACTCCTGGCTCAAAGCCTCCATCTCAGTCCACCTTCCACCCTCCAATGCATTCTATCTCACCAATATCCCACCGCCCATGACGTGATGAACACTTCTGCACGCTCTCCTGTATGCCTCCTGTGGTCCACGCCACTTCACCCACCTCAAACCCATTTCGCCAAAACCAGCCCTTTCAACAACCCAAAATGTCAAACCTAGAGTAAACCCAAAGTCCCCGCCTCCACCCAAAACACCCCCTTTATGTCACAAAACGAACAGCACCCTCAAGAGTCGGAGAAACAGCCGGCCACTGCGAAAGCACGCTGCAGCTCATAAGGAGACCGACCAGATCACCAAGCTCCAGGCTCCAAGCTCCATGAGGGCGGCGACGATCCCAGCGCCGGTTATCGAGCGCCACGAGGCGACGGCCAAGCAGCCGGCGAGTCCGTCGACCTGCGCGAGTTCTCCGGCGTCCAGCGCCGCGACCAATGACAAGCGCTCGCTGCCCCCGCGACTTCCGTCGACCAAGGCCATGATCCTCAGCCAGCAGCAGCAGCAGCACCAGCGACTGCAGCGCGCTGATACAGCGGACGCCGAGGTGTTTTCCCGCCACGAACTGCTGTCCGTGGGCTCCTCCAGGTCCGTCGATCTCTACCGCGACCGCATCAACTCGTGGGCGCCGGGCAGGTCGACGCAGTTCATGCCGCCACCACCGTCGTCCGCGACGAGGTCCATGGTCGTAACGCCCACGACGACCGTGCCCGCGCACGAGATGGACGCCAAGACGGCCGCCAAGATGCAGAGGGAGATGGCCACGGCCGCCAAGGTCGTCGACACGTTCTTCTCGCCCAAGCTGCTCAAGGACCAGTCCATCCCGCACGAGCTGCTCGTCGAGGCCTACGGACTCGTCTTCCTCACCGTCTACAAGGTCGGCTTCCTCTTCTCGGGCAAGGTCGGCACGGGATTCATCATTTCGAGAACCACCGCTGGGTGGTCCGCGCCCTCGTTCCTCGCGTCCGGAGGCTTGGGATTCGGCATGATGGCCGGCGGAGAGCTCGTGCACTACATGATCATCCTCAACTCGCGAAGCGCGGTCAAGGTGTTCACGCGCAACGGCCAGGTGCAGCTCGGTTCCGAGCTCGACATTGCTGTCGGCCCCATCGGTCGGGCCGCCAGCGCGTCCGTGAACGTTGGTCGAGCTGGCATCGCTCCCAACTACTCCTACAGCCACAGCAAGGGCCTTTACGGCGGTATCGGCCTCTCCGGAGGCGTCATCTGCACACGCAAGTCGTTGAACGCGCGCTGCTACGGACCGAACGTGACAGTCCGTCAACTTCTTTCGGGTGACGTGCCGTGTGAGTTGGCGCTCACGCTCTGGCAGTCTCTCGACCGAGCGCTCGGTGTGCGCCGCGAGTACGCGAACGGCATGCCTCTGCTGGCGCCGGGTGTTGCAGGCGTTGGCTGCGACGCATGTGGATTCCTGAATCCGACTGAGACCCACATGTGCGTGCGCTGCCACAATCTGCTAGTCTACAGCATCGGCGTACACTCTGGACGTCGCAACACAAGCCAATTCGTCGCATCGGAAGTCCGCGCAGCGTAGCAAAATTGATAGTCGAGGCTCGAGCTCCATCGTTGCGGCCGCCTTCTCGTCCAAGTCTTCAAGCAGGGCCACCAGCGGCCAGTGCATGTGTATTGCGTTCTCCACCCGTCTATCATTATGCATTCGCCATCTGTGGCGGGCGCAACAACAACTTTCCATCAACAACGGATAAACTTCAAATTCATGCAACAAATTTTTTTTTTGAAAGGTTGAGGAGATATTGAAATGCTGCCATCTAGAGGTAGTTACATGAACATTCAGCGAGTTGGTGGTTAGACCAGTTGTAAAACGCCGTGTTGGAAATAGGAAGGGCGCCGATTGGGGATTGAACACAAGACTTACATCCTTACTAGACCCCGATCGTTGACTTTGAACTGATACTTGACACGGTTGATTGCACGCATATTTTAACGTCATTTTGAGGCCTGTCTGGTTGACCTGGATATTTCACTCTTGGCCTAAATGATGTTGTCACCACATACTACGAAGTACTATCTAAGTCACGTGCTGACGAGATGAGATGAATTCGAATTTCGTGTCGAATGTAAACTACGGTGTACAACAGGTTGTCTAAGCCATCGGCTCTGGGACTCCCGAGAATTGTCTGGATGGGCATAATTACGACAAGCTCGTGACTGAGCAATAAGGTAGGCGTTGGAGTTGATGATACCATATCAAGAAGTGGGTCTGACCAATTAGGTTTCCAACTGAAGATTGGTCTCGGTGTAAACATCATCAACAACGAGCATTCTTTTTTTTATGTGTGTAGAACTAGCCCCACATCTGACGGAATTCAGAGTAAGCGAGGAATGCAAACTATTATTCGTTGTGCAATTATCTGCAGCGCGTCCTCACCCCTGCAGTGGGTGACGGCTACTTTAGCTCGGCAGAAGGAGGAAGCCCGGGAACTATCTTTGGGGGTCTTTGTCGGTAACGATATACCACTACGCCTACCATCGCGACGGCAACGAGAGCAACCACACCACCAATTGCGATTGGGATGGCATCGAACGATTTCGTCTCACATAGTGTCCCTTCATAACCGCTCTTGCACTCTGTACATAATTCAACACTCCCTGTGGCCTGTGGGCACGCCGCACGAGAGCACTGATCTGGTAGGCTGCATGAATTACTGCAATCATCACCCCAGTAGCCGTCAATGCAGCCCAAGTAGCTCAATAGTTCCCCGCTTAGTTGGCTACAGCGAATACTTCCGGATGAGTACAGAAGATTTGTATCACCTTCACAACTGTAGCTACACAGAGCACCCCAGAATCCGTCGATGCATGCATCACACTCCAATATATATCCGTCATCATGAGCACATCAAATTCCTTCGCTTTCGCACCGATGATCCTCATCAGACAAGCACACTTGGTCGCACACCCTCCCCCAGTAGCCATCACTACAGCTATCACAGGCAAATATTTCTCCATATTCTTGGTCGCAGTGAACACCTTCAGCACTACAGAAATACGTCCCGTCGTTTAAACAATAGTCTGAACAAGTGCTTCCCCAGTATCCGTCTGCGCATGCAGAGCAAAACAAAAGACCCCGCGCTCTTGGTCGCAATTATTACTTTCTCGTGCACAATTATAGTCTGAACACACGTTCTCACAAGTATATCCCCAAAAGTTGGCCTCACACGACTCACACGATATTGCCGTCCCATTCACTATATTGCATTCTATTACCCCGTTGCAATGCTCCTGATGACAGACTTCTGTGCACTTGTCATCCCAGTATCCATTAATGCATTTATCGCAAAGCAAAACAATGCCGCGTTGTTGATCACAGTGAATCTGACTCTCCAAGCAATGGTTAAAATCGCCATTGAAGCAAGCAATCTCCCAAGTATCCCCCCAATATCCAACCTTACAAGACTCACAAGAGAACATAGTCCCGTCAACAGCATTACACTCAATTATTCCTTCGCATGTTGACTGATAGCAGACATTCTCACAGCTGGGGCCCCAGTATCCTTTATTGCACGAACTGCCTATAGATTGTCCAACAAACGATATATTGTGTTGCTAAAAGCTGATGATCTGGCTCGATTGCAAATTGCAACTTGTAGATCCGAGGAAGTAGGATAGCTATCACCGATGGACGGAGGTATTGGAAGAGTTATTGCTATCGTTCCATTGTCTTTAGAGACTGACTTGATGATGATAGAGCTGGTGTCAATATCAGGGAACCCGAGTGCCCAAGCGAGCATTTTGATTAGCCTAATTCGTTTCTCGGAGTCCATATTCAGGGCATTGTTAATGGCGGTGACAAGAAGAACCTCTACATCGTACGCTTTCGCGATACACCCGCTGATGACACTGAATGGATCTGGCGTGTTCAGGTTGAGTGTCCCCAAATTTCCGTTATACCACACAACCTAGACAGGGAATGTGACCACTGCGTTTCGGATTCCGATAACACATTCAAAGTCCATAAAACGAGGCTATCTGCAATCCCCGTATTTCAGCAATGACTTTGGATTGTACGCTGCACTTTGAAGACCAGGAATTGGGTCGGGAAAACTTACGTTGGCTGTGAGACGGGCATAAGTTTCCCAGCCTAGGTTGATACCAACGTTAGCAATTGGCCCGACTGCCAAGGCAGCGCCAATCGTAGATATACTGGTGTATTCACATCGAATATGCAGTGCTGCGCTCTTGAGAGTGCGATTTGCAGTATTGACGAGCTGAAAGTCTCTATAGAGATGATTATCGAGTACCCCGGCTCGTGAGGCAAGAACCGATCTCCACCCAAACTTCGCAACGGAGCCTCTAGGCTTCAGTCCGAGATTCGTTCGACGACTTGCTGTTGCCGTCAGCTTTACACTGAGCCCCGTGTTAAACACAGGAATGCTATACGAAAGATCAGGAAACAGTGGAGTAGTCGCAGATGTAATATTGCATCCGTTGGGGGCGTAGATTGCAATCGTAATGTTCGAGTCGCCTTCAACTTTCAAGCTTGCATCAATACTCGCTTCAGTTATATCCAGATCTACGTGCATGCAGCACTCTCAAGTTAACATAACAGTTTTCGCAAGCAATACGGCAGCAGTTGGAGCGTGGGTCTTGTGGGTCTGAGCAGTTTCCACTCTCGAAGAAAATAATCTGTGGGTTTGCCACTTTGCTATTTGCATCTAAGTTCCACGAGACATCTTTGGTTGAGCTCACTGCAGCCTCGGTTATGGGGATGCATGCTAATGCGCGCACATAGTATATACCAGATCTAGTGTAGCTTGCATCACACGAAACAAAAATCGCAGTATACCATTGTTGACATTGATTTGGCTGCAATCCTTCGTCCCCGCATTCTTCGTCACACTCCTCTGCCATCTTGTAGTACTGAATAGAGCACACCAGCTTCTCGTTTGAAGCTGTTCGACACTCGTCTGGTTCATCGCCACTGAAGTATCCGCAGGTATAGTAGCATCTCGGATTGTTTAGAAAAGTGAATGAGATATCTTCGAGCCGACGAGCTACTGGTTCGTTTTCGACTGGCTGTTTAGCCATCGCGGAAGTCATCACGTCAAAGTCGGTCGTGTAAAACTTTATGCGGCAGTCCGGATATAAATCGGAAAGAGTAGCACGGGCCAACTCCATGCTGACGCGACAGCCATTCGTTGTGCTGATTGAGCCACTGACAACTTGACTTGTCACGACGCGGAAAGCTGTTGCTTCCGTTGCAAACGTGGGGTCGAAAAATGAGTTTCCCTTGATAATTTGCTCCACTGAGTAATTGCGCAAATTGTTACAGTTTGTAATTTGGATCGTAGCAATTGCAGACATATTTTGCTTGTCGAAGATACTTCCCGACATCGTCGCATTGAAGTCTGTGAAGTTGACTAGCGCTTGGACGTTTGTGTCTAAGAGCAGATCCCAAATGTTTGGTGCAGAGGTGCAGTTATAGTACAACTGAGTGCGTGCGCTGTTGCCATGCTCACTCGATACGCCGTCGATGCCAAGTTTGGGCAGGCTGCCTTCTAGCGATGGTGCCACGAGAACTGAGGCGAAAACAGTCGTATTTGGTGTAACATCGGCAGACGGCAGGAGGGCACAAACCTGCTGCTGGGCTACACCATAGTCAGCGTAAACTTCGACAGGAGACTCTTTCCTGATACCGCTGGACGAGAGAAGCTGGTCCTGGAGTTGTCCAGCCGAAAGCACCACTACGGTCGTCTTGAGGCCTTCAGCATTATCACCTATCGCGACGTCTCCGAGAAAAGTGCTCCCTGATCCACTAGCACTTCCATCAGAGCTACCTTTAGCAGCGATGCCGTGTTCAAGAGCCAAGAGCAATGCACAAAGAGCAGTTGCGAAGAGTGTGACTTTCATGGCTATCTACCAGGCCGTCAAAATCCAATGTGAGGGACTCTCGAGACACGAGGCATCAGCCGTTATCGACTATAAAATTTATCTAACGACTTAAACCAACGGTTTTCAGCGGACATCGCGGAGTATATCTCCGACTGGCTAACTGTCCGCCGAGTGCATCGCGCTGGAACAAGCCGCCGCCTTCTAGATCCGCGAGAAACGAAGTAACGAATGGAATGATCACGTAAGAGACTTCATCAGCCTAGTTGGGCTAGCTGTACATGAGGAAGTTCTACCTGTTTGTAGAGTGCAACAGCCTGGCGATTTTCAATCCCCATCGCTATTCACACCGTACGGCATGCTTAGCACGCCGCAGAGTTAACGACTCGGCGGATTATTTTCCCGTCAACTCGGAGTGAGGTAGCATCAGCACCAATGACTGATAGCTCGAGAGGCTCAAACAACAATTCATCGCCCATCGTAGATCATTTGCTCCATCATCTCGTACACATCACCGTAAGTTTTTTGTTTTAGTTTTTTTTGGTGTTGATTTGATCAGGTGCAAGTCGTTATAGATACAACACACCCAATGGAGGCGGCTGCTTGGACATTCGCCTCCTTCATGCCGCCACCCCGGGTCGAAGACCTGTACGGTGCTGCAGGCGGGGCTCGTGTTGGCGAACCGCTGGCGTTCTCGCTTGAAATGGACCAGTTGGAGCGCGAAGAGCGCGCGTTCGCGGCCTCAGTGCTCGCTTTAGTGCACCGGTCAGCTCCAGAGCCAATCGGCGTCAAGTTCCACCGCGAGCACGCGCGTCCAGGAGAGCTCGGCGGCCTCCGGGGCCAGTTCCCGATCTCTGGCAGGGGCAGCAGCATTGGCTCGGGGCGAGGCGGTCCGTTCCCGCCGTCGCAGTTTTCGGTCGACGAGAGCAGCACGGATAGTATCAGCATCGGTCTACACGAGCGATCGGATGGAGGAGGG
>JAASGX010000452.1:0-21287 GCA_023334415.1 Phytopythium chamaehyphon | reverse complement strand
CAACACCACGTGCAGCCTCTCAATCCGCCGCACGTAGTATCCCAAGTGCGCCAGTCGCAGCAGCAGCGACACCTGCTCCTCGAACACTCGCATTTCGTCCCTCACGCCCTCGGCGCTCAGTAGCTGTCCGAACAGCACGTGGTCGATCTTTTCGTCCTCCATGGCTTCCACAGCTTGTCGAACGTGATCATAGCGCTCAGTAGCGTGGCGACCAAAAGCCTCGGGTAACATTCCATCGACCTGCTCCCCACCACGTTCTTCTCCTCTATCCCAAGCTACAACGAGCCACAAGGATCAAACACGTCGCACCTGGAATCTTCTTCTTCGTCTTGCTGCCTTGGCTGATAGTCATCAGCATCCACTTTTTTCTTGACTTGGAAAATGTATGCCATGTTTTTCAGCCATTGTGGCTTTTGTTTGGTGGCCACCACCACTTTTTGACCCTCAGCGTCATGCTGGACGCGCTTCGTCTCCGTTGGCCGCCGGTGGCGCTGGCCGCTGCGCTGCGCCTGGGCCTCTGCGCCCGCTGCTGCCTCCGCTTCGCACATGAAGACGCCTGGGACTCCTACGCGTGCGTTTTTCCGCTTTAAAACCTCGCAATTCCGGCTGAAAACGGCGCTCTAATAGCCTGGAAATGTGGGGAATCCTACATTTCGTAGTACCGAGGAGACCAAGCTGCAGGATGCGCTGCGTTCGTTCCTGAGCGAGCAGGGAGCAGATGCAGAGGCCGTGGACGCGTCCAGCGGTGCGAGCTCTAAATTTTTTATGACCTTTTTTTTTTTCAGTATCAAGAATATCAAGCTGATGAAACAAAACTTGCAGACAAAAGCTGCGCGTGCTGCGTTGGGGTTTTGCATGGAGAATTCCACGCTCAGGTGCTGGCGGACGTCGAGAAGCAGGCCAAGGAACGCCAGGACGATGCCACAGCCTTCGCCCTTAATATCAAGATGCCGAGCGTCGTGCTGCTAAGAGAGTACGCGCTGCTCGCGCACCTGCGCGCGGAATTTCCCGGCAGCTTTGGCAGAACGCCCACCGACCTCAAGGACGTGCTCAAGGTGCAATGGCCACTGCAGAATTATGTGTGTGGAGGTATGCTTAGAGCTGATGGAGGAAATTGTGTGTAGTTCTTGATCTCGAGCGACATCTCAAAGCTGCTCAACAGCGCCGAGTGCGTCAATGGGAGCGAATTTGCTGTCCTTGTGGAGATCACACACCCAGAGTCGGCAGAAGAGGTCAAGCAGATCCCCGCTATCAAGGTTAGTACACAGTGTTTTACCGTAACATTAGGTGTATGCTTACACTGCATGCTCGCAGAAACAACTGGATGCGACCAAGAAGCGGCATCGGGGACCGCCTCCTGTGTTCGACGGCTTCGGTGCAGTAACTCGCGCGCTGGGGGTGCTTACAACCACACCCGATACGATTAAGTGTCCACCCGCTCCTTTAACCACTGGGGCGACCGCGCGTGTTGTTCTCGAGCACGAACCCGTGTACCTTCAGGGCCGCTACCTCAAGTTCAAGAGAGGTCTCAGCCAGACACCGTGGGTTCTTGATGGTGTGCGCATGGGTGAGTCTTCAGTGGAAGAGAGCATCGGCGAGATCGCACTGCCCTTCTTCCGCGGCAAAGGATACAAGTTTCACACTGCTGGACGCGAAGATGTGGACGTACGTATGCTTGGCAACGGCCGTCCATTCATCCTTGAGGTTCTCGGTAAGCTGTACAATGTTGCATTGCTTTAGATGTAACTGTGGCTCACCACTTGACTGACAGACGCAAAGAAGACGAAATTGTCTTTGGATGACTATGCGGCAATCGAAACTGCTGTGAACGCTGCCAACAGTGGTGATGTTGAGATCCGTGAAACCAAGGTTTCCACCAAGGAGTACTTTGCTGGCCTCCAAGCGGGTGCCGACTCCAAGCAGAAGACGTACTGGTGCGTCCATTTCCTTAACAACAAGGTGATAGAACGCTGAGCTAATTATGCGACTGCATAGCTGTGTGGTCTGGTCCGAAGCTCCACTAACCTCAGAGGCGATCGCGAAGTTGGATGCGATCCATGATCTCACGATTGATCAAAAGACGCCGGTTCGCGTTCTTCATCGTCGTACCCTCATGACACGCCCCAAGATCATTCACGCCGCCAAGTGCGAGGTGCTGAACAAGCACTACATGCTGTTGCGGCTGACTACTTCTGCGGGCACGTATGTCAAGGAATTCGTTCACGGCGATCGTGGCCGCACGCAGCCCAACGTTTCGTCGATCCTGGTAAGTAAAAATGTTTGTTTGAGGTTTCCCCTTTTATGATGGAGTCTAACATAGTATATTTTACTGCAGGGCTGTGATGCCGACATTCTTCAGCTGGATGTGGAAAATCTTATCGACTCGCAGTAGCTAGCTGAAACCAACCCCATTTAGTGCTTTCCTTTCGAATTGATAGAATAGAGACCGTTTACGACTCCTCTCCTGCTGGAAATGCAAGCGATCTATACTGAGACTCGTCCCACAATTCCCCGATTTCGTCCAACAACTCTCGCGCAGCTCCAGGCAATGCAATGTGCCCGTCGGCATATGTCTTCGTCTTGGTTGTGGTAGCAACATCTTTAGCTGTTACTGATGCGGAGGATGCTTGCAGTAGTCCCAGTATACCCACAGTATTATTGTTCATGCTTGAGTCAGCAGTGCTCTGCTGCTTCACAACAGTCTCCGCCACACCCTGTTTGAACGCTTGTAGGTTGAGGATGTGCTCTTCCAGCGAATCCTTCATGATCAGCCGAAATACACGAACCGCGCGTCGCTGCCCAATTCGATGAGCGCGATCCATTGCTTGCAAATCCACAAAAGGATTCCAGGAGTGCTCAAGAAATATGACAGTGTCGGCGCCTGTGAGCGTCAGTCCCAGACCACCAACTGCTGTTGTTAGCAGAAGGATGTCGATTGATGGGTCGTCATTGAACTGCTTGACGATCTGGGCTCTCTGAGATGGTGGCGTTCGGCCGTCTAAGCGGCGATAGCTGACGTGAGGCATCGCGTCCATCAGCATTTGGGCTGTTAAATCGAGTGTCTCGTGCAAATGTGCAAACACCAGAACTCGGTGGTTCGACATCTGAAATTCATCTCTCTCGCCCGCACTTTCATCTCCAACTGCACAGACTTCAGCTAGTAAGGCCCGTAAACCCAGCAATTTGCCTGAAGACGACCATTTGCGAGCAGCATCCTGTTCTCTTTGTTTGAGGCTGCGCGAGACAAGTTCATCTCGTGCCAGTGAGGGGTGCACACAGATGCGACGTAACTGCTGCAGATCAGCAAAAACATGTGCAACTTTCTCGCTCTTGGTAGTATCTGAAGACGATGATGATGACGATGCGAGTGCATATAAACGTTCCTGGATACTTGATAGCGGTAGTAGAACATTCGATATAGTTTTCGGCGGGAGTTCCCACAATACTTGGTCCTTCGTGCGTCGCAAGATGAACGGCAGCACCTTTTGATGCAGTTGGGTGATTGCAATTGCTGCAACTTCCTTTTGCTTTGCCGTTGCGTTGCGCTCTTTTGACTTCGCAATCGGGAGGACAAAATCTCGGCGAAATGTGCTAAACTCACCGAGGTATCCTGGTATGAGAAACTCGAACAATGCCCACAAATCACCGACATTGTTTTGGAGTGGAGTGCCACTGAGCGCGAGTCGATGGTTGGCACGAAGTGTTTGGACAGAGCGAAACAGCGCCGTCGTTGGATTCCGGACTAAGTGGGCTTCGTCAAGGACGACAAACACATAATGCTTACTTGCCAAGAAGCCCTCTTCATCGATTCGAATGACTGCATAAGTTGTGATTATCAGAACACACCGCGAATCTGACGGAGCGGTCGTGGAATCACCGAATTTTTTTCGTAGCTTCTTCCGCTCAGCCGCTGACCCAGAGTAGTCAACAACTACTCCGAATGTTTTCGGCAAGCACTTTTGTGCTTCGGCGATCCAGTGACTCGCAACAATAGGCGGGCAAACGACAAGGCACTTGGGCATGTCGTCACCTGTCCTATCAGTGACGCTCAATGTTGCTGCCATTGCTGCTAGTGTCTGGAGGGTTTTGCCAAGGCCCATGTCATCTGCCAAAATTCCGTGAAGATTGTTTCTTGCCATGAACGTCAACCAGTCCACTCCATGCTGTTGGTATTCGCGCAATGATATCCCGGTGCCAAGCCAAGGACGCACATCCGTTGGCTGAATTGCAGTGCCGTGCAAAAAGCTTTCCAAAAAATGTCGGGAGGCTTGATTTTCACGAACTATCGCCTTTAGTTCAATTGAAACTTCTGAACTGCTATTTCCAAGATCCATTTGCAATGGAATGAGTGGAACCAACTTGGAAAAAGCACGAGCAGCTGCAGTACTTGTGGTCTTGTTTTGAGATGTCATCGATGTCATGGCGTAGTGAACTAGACTAGGCACGTACGGAAACAGCGAGTTGGCCGGTATCAAGCGTACGAGGGTATCCAGAACAAGGACGGCAGCACCCACCTCGCCACATCCCCTAGTAAAGCCACAGAATACGCGGGAATAAACGACCAGCATGGCCTCAGATCGATACGTGTGTGCTTCTTTGCAAATCGTGGCAATTGCAACAGCTGCAAGGTGCTTTGAGTGAGCTGAATCTGGTGCGCAGTCGTGATAGTTACCCATCATCAAGACGTTAACACACCGTTCGAGCCAAATAATGCAGAATGAAGCCGCGCATGTTTGATCAAGCGAAGGAACAAGTAGAATAACCAGTTTTAAACTTCTCTGGAGAGCTCTTTGGTCGTTCGGCGCCGATTCCCACCCACGCACAATGTTTTCTTCTAGCTGAGGGCATATCTCGAACACAGATGGTCCGCCCTCAGTGCAAAGCGATTTCAACGCCGATAAGGCTCCAGCAACGCGTACTTTTGTCTTCTCAAGCTCGTCAGCTGGCAAACCGGGTGCTTCATTGCTCAGAGAACAACAATCACACGTAGGTAAGTTTTCTGCTTCAAGAGCGATGGCACTGTTGCACAAATTCGATACGATTTTGTCGACACACTTCTTCTGAATGCGAGCTTGGCTTAGTGCAAAAGTCGCTAAGGCTTCTGATGCAAGTCTGCGAAACACCACGTCAGTTTCTCCTTTCAGAGATTCCATGAGGGCTGCAACCAAGAAACCACTCTTCTTGGTAGGAATTGGCATCACGAAGCAGTAGGCACAGCTCCCGAGGCCTTGCACGCGTTGGTACACACGCGCAAACGTACTTTGGATCAACTCATCCAATACAAAAAGGTCTTGCCGCTTGAAATGAGCAGCCTCGTATGCAGAGGGACATGACTTCAGTTGATCGTACGGTAAATCAGCGATTTTCTCAGCAGCTTCAAGAGAAATATCTGCCGCTGTTACTGTCTGTAACGATGATAATTTGCTTGGGGCTACATCAACGGTAATTCCAGCCGACGAAAATATTTCGGTGGCACGTTGTAGCATGGTAAGTACACGTTTTACAGACTTCAATTGCTCCTGATAACAGATCGCCACCTCTTGCCCGTGAATAATTGCCTTCGGTTCCTTGACCATGGTCGGTCGCCATTTGCTCATCGCAAATGAGTCCAACGTATCTCCAACTGCTGCTCTGATGTACTTCACGCGGGAGCTCTCTTCTAGCTTTTGATCGTGACTTTCAACTTTCTCGTATAACGCCCATCGCGACAAAAGGAGAAGACAGCCACACTGCATCTCACCACTGGCCGACACAAAACCTTTACCAAGAATCTGGAGAAGCTCTGTTGTTTCTTGTCCCAATGGCAGCAAGGACGCCATATAGCCAAGTGCGTCAGCAAAAGTAACTCGCCATGCTACAGATTCGGGGTGATGAAAAGTGCTGATTGAGTCAATAATACCCGAAGTACCTAGATCTTCTATATTCAGGACGCCCAATGACTCGTTCGACCATAAAAGAGAGACCCATTGATGCAGATACGAAGAGACAATTGCTGAAAGAATGCTGGAGGAAGCACACTTCTTGATAATGGCTTTCCATGCTCCTAAAAGCTCATCTGTAACTGATTGCTCGGTTTCCACTGCCAGTTGGAGCAGCAAATGCGGCGTAAAGCACTTGCTAAATTCCGAGATCGCTGTTGGATTTGCTATGCTATCAATGCTTGCAATTGCAGCCACAAACCGCGCTGTTGAAATCTTCACAACGCTGGAATGATGATGCAACATTGATATCACGTGAACCAAATCCGTCCATGCACGAGACGCAATCGAGCTATCATTTTGAAGAGTAGCACTTGGCTTGGGGGCTTGATACCAGGCGGCTAACGCTCGAACTACACTCGCGCGATAAAGCGCACGATCGCTGCATTGTATGAGGCTGCCCCAAAGAAATCTCCCTGTCGACTCAATTTTTGCGCTTGGTACCTTGGCCATATATGCCGCAAAATCCTCGAGCATTCCCATGGCCAATACCAACACATCTTCCTCTATCAACGATTTTTGTAGTGCGTGCACAACGTCATCATGGATAACCGGAACAAACTCAACTGCATGGCTAGTGTGGGCTTGTACCAAGTACTTGAGCCCCAACAGGCCACCATGATATGCATGCCACGTCAGGCCACCAAAAAGCGTACGAAAACTTTGGAGGAATTTGACGAGGCGTCCATACCCATGCAATGTGCCGAGTAGGACGCCCGTGACCTGGGCACACAATTCGCGAACTGGTGCAATGGATCCTTCTGCTGAGTAGTCAACAAATTGATCAAGAGCGAGGACGCATGTACAGCGAATGAGGCATTCTTCGATCCACTTATTGACGATAGACCCTTGCACAGTACTTCTTGCGTTCTGAACGGAGGAAGCGAATTGAGACGCCATTAGGATGTGCCGCATTGCGAGCAACGAGCCATGTCGAACTTCCCATTTGGCGTCAAACATGCTGTCCAGCAGATCTGCAAGCAGTCGAGCGACTCCCATAAGAGCCCCGTTGGAATTCTCAAATACTTCTTCAGTGTCGATCTCCTTCGGCGACCCACCATCGACCTTTCTTCGTTTTAAGTCTGACTCGTTGGTGAAGTGATTTTCTCGTTCTCGCGATGCCTTTGAAAGTAACTGGCCAGCGTCTGTTCGCTTTTCTTGCTTTAAGGTACATACAGCAGTATCTGCTCCGCTCTCGGTGCTTTCAATATCCATCACGATATCTTGGGCATCTGAATGACAGTGAAAGTGTCAAACAAATGAGCTTGCCAATAAAAAATTAAATGCAACACGTACGATCCTGATTCAGCCTCGGTAACATCATCTTCGCAAAAGAGTCCTCTCGCGTCTTCCAAATGTCCTCACAGCCGCCGCAAATGCGCTGAAGCAGCATCCGTCGCTGTTTCACGGCGTGCACCTTGCGTTCTCCATCCGTCAGGTTGGCTGCGTATTCATATTCCTGCAAACGTTTCCGTCAGTATTTGATACCCATCAGGTTTTAGTTTTCGCAATAGCATCGCACATACCTCTCCACCACTCCGCAATAGCGGAGCTCCTTGCGTCACAACTTTCCTCACGTCCACCGTCTTCAAGTCAAGTGCAGCTTCAACCCCGTCAACTCCACCGACTGCCAATTTTTTCCATCAGACTCCAGAATTCCATCACTTAGAAACAACAACAAAAAATCCACGCACACGAAACAGTGGCAAAAGCGACAGCCACATCTTCTCTTTGGCTTCTCAGCGATCGCCCAACAACTTCCAAGCACTTGGCTGCAGCCACCCGGACGTCCCACTCGGCGTCCACCACAAGTTCTCGAATCTTTTACAACATCATAAAAAATATCCGTCATCCATCAGAAACATGATTTCAACTTTTGTCATCATCATGCCGCACCCGCTGCAGCACAGCATGGCAGCTCTCGGTCGACGCGGCGGCCATTTCGCCCAGCCTCTCGGCCGCATTCTCCCGCACCTGCGCGCTGCTGCCCTCTGCTGGTCCACAAAACGTCAAAAGTTGAAGCTTTAGCAGCTGTAGCATCCTAAGACAGCCTCTATCCACTCGCCCACCTCGCACCAGCAGCAGCAGGCTCTCGAGCCGCGTCGACCCCGCGCCGCCTGTCGCCATCTTGCACCTGCTTTAGATGGCAGAATTGCTATTTAAACAAACAAAATGGATATTTAAACAAGTAGGGAAAATACTTATTCAAGAAATAAGAGTCAACGTTATGAAAAAATCGATCAGTGTCAAACGTACCGAGTCAAGAGCAGATCGATTGCAGATCATGGAGGAGACGGCGGTCAAGGGCTCGGTTCCCGTGGCGCTGCGCGAGTTCGAGCTCACGTGGGTCGTGTACGACGCCGCGGACCCACTGGGGCCCGTGCTCGCACTCTTCACGCTCTCGCCCGTGTGCGTTGTTGGTCGTCGCTGTGATTTTCACAAAAGTTGACAATTTGGAAAATTTTTGACGAAATCTTGTGCTTGCATGCTCAGGTTCATCATGGTCATGTACGCCACGCTGGTCGTCTTCCAGCGCGACTTAGACTCGATTGTCATGCTTGTGGGCCAGGTAAAAGTTTCAGCTTTTGAATATGTAGATTTGTTGTTGTTGTTGGTTTTTCAAGAAATCTGATGATGGAGTTTTTTTTTTTTTTGCTTTGTGTATTAGCTGTTGAACGAGGCTTTCAACTTGGTGCTCAAACGCGTTATCCACCAGCCAAGGCCAGAAGGAGCAAAAGTGGGCGGGGCGGGAATGCCGTCTGCACACTCGCAGTTCATCGCTTTCTTCGCCGCCTACGTCATCGCCTACACGTTCAAGAGGTTCGAACATGCTTGCGTGAAAAGTCTCTATGTGGGCCGGCAATCTCACTTTTCGTCTACGTCGACAGGTTCAACTCGCATCGGCAGCTAGAGAAAGCCATTACGATCGCCGGAATTGCTGTTCTCGCGTTTGTCGTGTGTTTCTCGCGCGTGCGGCTCGGCTACCACTCGCTCGAGCAGGTTCTGGCGGGTGCTGCTGTCGGCACTGCGACTGGTCTAGGTTGGCACGCCCTCGTTGCGTCGGTGAGTTTCAAGCATAGTGCTGTCTTGTCATTGTGTTTGTCACTGATGTGCTTGCAGTCGTCAAGTTGGCTATTCCCAGCGATCTCGAGCCATCCGATCGCGCAGTTCTTTTACATTCGGGACATCTCACGGATCCCCGACTTGATTGTGCACCAACACCAGATCTGCCACGTTGTCGGCGCAAACAAGCAGCTCTGAGGCAGCATCGTCAGCTAACGTCTAGATCGCACAAAAGGAGATCCAACACACATTTGTTTTGCATTTGTGCTTCTTTGTATTGCTCTCAGTCAGTCCCGGCATCGAGACTGCCAAGAGCTGCACTCTTTTGTTTTTCCAACTCACTCAGTTCACTAAATCTTCTCCTTCGTGCAAAATACTTACTTACCTCGGACTCGTTGGTCCGCTTTCATCCCATGACAATCACGCTTGCTCGACCGGCGTCGCGTCGCCGTAGTCGACGCGTGACCGCTTGAAGTTCTCTTCCCACATCTTCTCAAAAAGCTCGCGCTCGTGTCGAGGTTGCGGAGGCCGCAGCTCCTTCGGCAGTTGTGCAGACGGACGGAACGCGATCGGATCGGTCGGCCGCGCGTTCACCTTGCCCATGAACCCTCCGAGAAAGTCGATGAGCTGAGACGGGTCGTTCGACTCGTACATGAGCTCTCGCATAAAGTTCTCGAGTGTGATGCATTTCTGGTGTAGGTAAGACGGCTCCAACCGGTTGAACCATCTCGTGTCGATGCTCCGCCACGCTTCCTGGGTCCGCGGGTATCCATCCGTCGGCAGCTTCTTGGCGAGCTCTCCAAACTCCGAGTATCGCCGCCAATCTGCATACAATTCCTTGCCCAACTGGAATGTGATCAAGTACTGTGCATGACGGTCCGACCCGGAGCGAGACTGCACAATGCGGAACTTGGGTATGGAAATGGTCGAGGACACGACTCGGCTGTTGCCATCGTCTCCCACGATGTTAAACGTCTTGTGAGCGGCTGTAAGCCTCGTGTTGGTCTGCTCATCGCCAAGTACGTGGACAGCATTGGCGACGTCGATGATCCCGAGATCTGCGCTCAGCCGGCGACGCAGCGATTGGATGGATCCGTCGCCTCCTCCCCAGCTCTCGCTGCTCGAGTCGATATCTGCGAACCAGCCCCACTCTGCGCTGCCATCCTTGCTCATCATGGACGACGAACGGATACGTGACAGCGGAGCACCTGCATGGCAAATCCCAAGTGTCCGCACGCGAACCAACAGCAAGCAGCAGCCAGTCAGCCCCTTTTCTATCGATGCAGACAATTTGTGCGGCGCTCCGGTCGACAGCCGGGTCGCCAAATGACAGAGACATGAGCAACGCATGCACGAGAAAACCTCCACGCACCATGAGGGGAAGCGAAGTGAGCGTGGGCTCGCATGAGCTCCGACTTGACGGTGCGACGGTCGGTCGTGTTCATGTAGGTGGCGATGACGTCCACAGCCGGTCGGCCTCGAGGCGTGTTGGTGATCGTGGTCGTTGACGGCACCGAGTAGGAAACTGGTAGTTTGTCGCCCCCTTTTTCCGCTGGTGACGACTTGGCAGTATCGGTCGAGGCTCCGGACGCTCGACGAGCTGTGGCTCCGGCATCGAAGCTGAAGACAGCGCTGACGCTCTCTCTGTACTTGACGTATGGCAGCGATTGCACCGTGAGACTGTTTTGTCCGTCCCCCTTGGGCGGCCTCAGCTCGCGCGTGACGAGCGGCTCCACGCCGCGCGAGAGCGACGCGAGCGAAGAAGAAGAAGATGAGGACGGCCCGCTCGGGGACTCCTCGATCATCATGGCTTGGCGCTTGAGCTCGAGCGCATCCATCTCGGTCGTCATGGTGGTCGACAGGTCGCACGGGTCGATCGAGACCGACAGCTCGATGATTTCTATAGGCGGAGGGCGGTGTCTTCGAGGCGGGGCCCACGAGTACGGAGCCGGCGGCACGGGCGTGCGCTGCAGGCAGAAAAACGCCTGGCCAATGGTGATACCTTGGCGCTAGTCGTCCAACCAACAAAATAAAAGCTGGACAATTAGCCGCAGAGATGCTTCCTCTGTGGTATCTCCAGCCAGCGAGATCTCCCAAGCGCGATTTGCAATGCCCCAAACTCGATTCTTGAGCGCCCGACGAAGTGTCGACCCGGTCGCCGAGGATTCCCTTGACGCGCTGCTTTTAAGCCTCCCTGTTCTTCTCTCCCAGAGCGGGCTTCCAACCAAAAATCTCGACACCAACCAAAGCTTTCCCCAACTTTCCTCGCGAGTAGCGCGAACCTGCTCGGCGCTTTCTTGCCTCGGGACCTTTTTGCCAACTCACGAAACTGCGGGCTTAGCTCTTTGAATAAAGAGCTCAAGCACGCAGATTCGAAGTCGACAAAAAACGCCGAGAACGAAAGACACTAAGCCAGATCGCGACAACAGGCGAAAGACGGTCGGAGAGAATGCGACGGCCGGACGAGATCAAAAGCTAAAAGAGCTTGAAGAGAATCTCGGAAAAGCTTGTACAGGCGGCAGGAGGAATCGCCACGCAACTCGGGATCAAACAGCGGCTTTGGGCACCGAAGGAAGGGGACTACCGCGCGCTTTGGAGACGAACGACAACTAACGACGCCGAAGGCTTGGACTTCCCGAACTGGAGGCGTGACCAAGTTGAAGAACGGCCAAAAAAGCGAGGGGGACGGGACCCGCTGCGCGGCTGAACTCCTCTGGTCGGCTGGCTCGCCCTGCTTCGAGCCTTGAAGCTTTGGCCTTGAGCGAGAGCCTGGAAGCCTTGCTGAGACCTTGAGCGACCTCGAGACTGAGCACTGACGACGCAGCTTTGGATCTGGCGCCACGCTAGGGCGTTTCGGGCGGTTGGCTGCGCGGTTCTATATCTTTTGTTCCAAGGAACCCGTCGTGGATACTGGCTTCGTCTACTTTTTTAACGATATATAATATTACATATATGATAACATTCGAAGTCAATTACAACATATATGGTCTAGAAAAGGACTACATATGTAATATTGAAATATTGAAAGTAACTTGAAAAAGTGGGTTTCCGAGGGTGGTGTGGGGGTTTGGAGCGGCCCCAGGAACGGCTGCCAGACGCGAACGTACCACGTTGAAGTACCGTTCCGCGCGCATGACATCCTCCTGACACGAGCTCTTTTAGATTTTTTGTGGTCGCTAGCATGCTATCATGAGCCATGACCACCACTGGATCATTTGGAGTGCACATGTATCACTAGACGGGCCTCGAAAGCTGAGCCAAGCGCAGCCAGCCACGCCGACGCGTCCCCACTGAGCTGAGCTGAGCTGAGCTGAGAGCCACGACATGACGCTTTTTGCTGCCACTCTCTGCCGCATCGAGTGAGGAAAGATTTACACTTTCTGAATGTCGCAGCAAAAATGGCGACCGCATGCTGACTACTGTACCGACTACCTGGCAATAGTGACCGTCGGGCAGTGGAATGCGGACGTCAACCAGAGCAGCAATAGTCCTGCCCAGGCATGTCCATTGCTGTTGGAAAAATATTAGGCCTCAACATCCACGATACTTGTAGAGCACTCGCAACTACAGCCCGAATCTTGAAAGTAGCCTCTATCGATTGATCGCATTTCTTCTAACCCTTCAGTGCCGATCAAGCTGCAGAATAAAGTCTTGTTTCTTGAGGAGCTCACAACCAAAGGCAAAACATGGGCATTCGATCGCTGCGCATGCGGACCGGTGACGTATTCTGTTCGTGGAACTTGCCAAGAGCCGCGAGATCAGCGTGGTCAGCAGCAGTATCAACGACAACTTAGCCATGGGACTTTGCCCAATTGCAATCAGAGGATGTGTTATCCGCCACATCTGAAATCGCTGGCCCAACCTATCCTCGCGGCAGCTAGTCGCGATGAAAATGCTTAAACCAACAAAAAACAAGGGTGCTTTCGATGAACTCGCTGTTGGCGATTGCTGAGCTAACACACGCGAGGTCACAGCCGACAAAAACCAAACCGTCAACTTCTGAAATGTTACCGTACCCTTTCCTGAGAGCCGACTCCCATAAAGCGGATACTTTGAGGTACAAAGCAATACAGTCATGTGACTTCAATGCCATTGTCGCGTTCTTTTGACTGTAGCTGGTATTGGTGGCGATTCTCGAGGTTCGAAATCCACCACAGTCACGCTCTCCATGTTTTGGCAATCGAAATAATCCACACTACTGCGCTGTCGAACTTGGAGGTTTGACACATTGAAAGTGATGTTTGGTGTTACTGACAAGAGGAGTTTGAGATACATTGCAGGTATGCAGATCGTTCATATACGTCGGCAACACACAACGCCTCCAATAATTTGGAACTATTTGCAATAAGCATTAGTAGAGTTTACGATCAAAAACGCACACCCTACCACGTCCACTTTGGTCCTGTTCTAAACTACAAATCAAGTCAGTAGAGAGGTTATGCAGCTATCAGATGGACTCATGTTGAACGCCACCTCAAAACGGCAGCAGCAATGGATACGACAGCAACGGACATGATAGCACCCATGACCCAACCGCGTCATTTCAACCACAGGATCGAGACAGAACAGAGACTAAATAAGGATCATGAAGAAGAGGCGCAACTGCAAATGTCAACAGGACTACGAAAGAGTCGATTGAGTAATAGATTTCATTTGCTCCTCCATCCTGGTCAAAATTTGTTGAAAAGGATCCGAACGTAAGAGAAAACATTACGGAAGCAGACTGAAAGAAACAAATAACAAACCTTGCTCCTGTCAGTGTCCAAAATCCCAATCATGTTAGGTAATGTCTTTTTTTTTCAAGAGGTATTGCCAATGCAATGCCGCATTAGTCACGATTGAATTCGTTGTGACCCCAAAACCCAGTTGATACTGAATAATAATGGGAACTTCATGCAAGGCCAAGAATGTGCATTTCGATTGTGCTTGTAGCAATTCGGGAAATTATCATAGCCTCAAACGAATTGCCGTACTGATCAGCAAAGGGTATCCAAATTCCACAACCGCATTTACGCGCTTGTCATTGTCGAAGCACCAACCACCTAAGTTGCCATCTGAGCTTGGCTGGATAAATTAAATGAAGGACAGCTTCGCGCCCATTAATCGAGCGGATGTGCAACACGACAATCTCGTCATGCAGGTGAACAGCAGCACATTTCGAATCCAAATCCAATAACAAAGAAATGGCTTAATAGCTAAAAACAGCCACTGCTAGTACACCAAATAGGTGACTTTTGTGGCCTTCCCAAGTGCATTCCACCTTTTTCCCGTCACTTCTTGGGATGCTTCTACTAACATCACCCCCACGTTCTCTGCGTCTGGCGGAGCTTTGGGGTTCCATTTTCCCCCGCGGTCTCCAGTTTCTCCACCCATCCAGAGCATACAAAAAGGACGCGGATCGTGGCCCATTCACTCGTCGATGGAGTCGCCAAATGCCAGCGGGAAAGTGATGTAGAGTTGACGAAGTTGAAGTGGCAGGGTATTACTCGACGGGCACTATTTTGAGGTACGCTGACAACGTTGAAGTTGCCACGCACGCGGCCGCTCGACTTGACAATGGAAAATGAAACGAACGGTTGAGAATCGCCGCTGGCAGCGACAACTGAAGCATTTTTGTGCTTGTGTTGACGCCGCGCCAGTTTCCTTGAACGGTGACGGATATCTCTTGCATTTTGCACGTTTCGCCACTTTTCCCCTCTTTGCAGAGGTTTTGACTCAAAGCACACCAGTATCGGAGCCCTTCACGCGGTGCCAAACATGCCTCATCCGACCGAACGCTGTATCACTTCGCATTGTCGTTGCGGATACAACATGTATCCTGCAACGAGTCGATCGTAAAATCTGCAAAAATATTTTTTATGAGGTTCACGCCCCCAGCACGACAAGACAAGGCGTCAATAGGTAGCGATCGCTGATGAGGTCCGTCGTCGTTACAGCTCCGTGCAAGGCCGGCCCGGAAACTCCGGCGCTGCGATATCGGGCCCTGGTCCTGCACCACCACCGCCGATCCGCGGAATTCGCATGCCCACACTAGTGTAATGGCATTTGACGCCCGATTTTGACTTGATTTCACTATGGAGAGTCGGCGTGCGTTCCAAAGATACGCGTATGCCATGCGTCAGTCCACTTTTTGGGTTCGACGCACAAGCATATTGCGTTTTGTATGAGATATGTTGGGTGAAACGAGCACACGCAAAAGAAACCAGTTAGTTAGCACCACCCCCTATATCGATAACCACACGGATGAAAATGCAATGTTGAAGTCGCTTTGCCAGCTCTCGAGGGGCTCGCTTTTTCGGACATCTTCGCACCGGGGCTCACTTCGTGCTCACAGTAGGGGATCCTAATGCTGCGAAATGGATGTCGTGCCGGATCCGTTTGCGGTGGATATTGGTCAAATTACGTCCTTTTACGAAGGTCGTCCCTGAGTCATTGTGCTGAGCCCCAGTCTCCATCCATGACAGCGCTTCGATGCACCAAACATTGTGTTGCATCGGAGCCTCCAATGCTATCCACTTTCCTGGGTTGTTATTGCCATTTTCCACCACCGGAACAAGAAATGGTTCGTTTGCAGACAGCATTGATTCGTGTAGGTTCACCATCAAGCGCTCTAGTTTACCACTAGCCCAAGCTCGGAGCTGCTGTAAGCGCTGCAAAACACTTCTAGCAGCTACAATGATCTCGTCACTTTATTCGGCCAATCGACCTAGCGGCTTGAAACAGCACGCAATTGTACCTTCATCCAGGGAAAATGGCGCTACACAGAACAGTACAAC
Source organism: Phytopythium chamaehyphon (assembly GCA_023334415.1). NCBI lineage: Eukaryota > Oomycota > Peronosporomycetes > Pythiales > Pythiaceae > Phytopythium > Phytopythium chamaehyphon. Next base: position 5,470 of record JAASGX010000452.1, on the reverse strand, counting down.
ACGCACCACGGAGCTAGCGCTTTGTCAAACAATAAAGCTCCCTCTGCTTGGATCCTTCGCGTAAAGCAACCCCATCGACATCTCCATCAGCAAGCCGAGCAGACAAGCCCACCCACCCACAACCAGTTCCGCTGAGCCCATACAGCAGTGCAGCTACCACTCCCCCAGCCGTGCATTTACCAAGTGTAGGCTCGCGCCCTGTCCCATTTCCAACACATCTCAGTACAGTAGCACCTCTGTCAACCAGTACATCAGGCACGCCACCACAAAGACGCCGCAGGGCCCTGGAAGGCGCGCGCTTCTGCAGCCCCCAAGCTCCAGGGCTCCAGCCGCTTCATTCGCCGACTTTCGCCTCGCTCCAGTGCATGAGCGCCGCAATATCTCGGCCTCGCCCGCCCCGCCACGACCAGCAGCAGCGGCAGCGCGCGCTCCTCCGCGACGAAAAGGCCGAGCGGCAGCAGTTCCAGGCCGGAGATCTGGACTTTCCCGCGGTGAAAATGGCCGCAATGACAGCTTACTATAGCCCCGAGGGGCTGCTTCCTGAGCTCGCGCTGGAGCAGCAGCAGCGCAAGTTCCACCACGACTCGACGGGGACGTTCTCCGAGACCGAGTCGGAGCCCGAGCCGCTGCCGTTCTGCTCCTGCGACGCCAATTATCTGCACAGATGCGCGTACCACAAGGGCGAGCACCACGGACTGAGCTTCGAGCTCGCGCACGACTTTCTGGACCTCAAGCACCTGCTGCGCACCATCCACGAGCAGGAGGTGCGCCGCTACGTGTTCCAGGGCACACAGGTGGGCAAGGTCATCGAGTTCTTGACGCTGCGCCACTTCCTCATGAACGAGGTGCAGCTCAACTCGATGACGCGCCTGCTGCGCGACCGGCTCAGCCACGTGCGCCAGCTCACGCTCGTCGACGTGCTCGACGACGGCTTCGTCATGCGCCACCGCGTCGCCTTCCGCCGCTTCTGCACGGCCGTGTTCGCGGTGCATCCGCTCATCAAGTATAATTCCATGGCTGCCGAGCTGCCGGAGGACAAGCGGTTCCTGATGAGGGAGGTCGCCATCCGGGAGAGCCCCATGGACAACACCTTCTTCGCCAGTATCGGATCGGCGCTGCACTACTCCAACACGGTCTCCAAGCTCGACCTGCAGGAGCTCATGGACCCGCAGAAGGTGCCGGAAGAAGATCTGCATTTGTGCTGGGGCTGGCTCATCTTCGGGCTGTTCCACCCCAACACCAACGCGAGAATCACGGATTTGGACCTGTCGAGAAACATGCTGCGCATGAAGGACATTCGGGCGATTGAAGGGATCATGTCTGGAGGACACCCGGCGCTCGTGCTGCTGATCCCAGAGTACGCGGCGGCGCTGCAGCGCTACAGCAAGAGCAACAGGGACAAAATCCTGCGGGAAGACGTCAAGCGAGCACTGCTCAAGGGGATTCCGCACCGCCGCGTGTTTGCGCTCATCAAGAAGGGAACCACAGTGAGGCCGCTGCCGACCTCCAAGCTGTCGCAGCACGAGGTGTTCACCGACCTGCTGGTTGAAAAGGAGATGCTCGAGGTGTTTTGCATCCTCCGCAAATGGCTGTGCGTCGTTGTTCCCGGATTCGGGCTCGGGTGGGTGCCTCGCCAGAGCGCCATTGAAATGACAGAGATCGGCATGTCGCCGCGCATCTGCTCGCCGGCGCCGCTCATGAAGTCGGTCTCGTTCTGGAACATGATCGAGGCCCACGACGCAGAGGGCATGGTCGTGCCGCTCATCACGCTGCTCTTCCAGATGACGGGCATCAGCGAGCGACTCGAGGAGATCAACCTGAGCGAGAACCGCATCGGCAGCCCCGACCAGTTCGGCATCCCGGCCACCGAGATCCTGCACCGCATTATCTATTTCTCGCCCTATTTAACGGCGCTCAACCTGTCCGAGTGCCAGCTGACCAACATCTCGCCCATCGTCGAGGCCTACAAGCGCGGCCGCTGCCGCATCCGCTCGCTCAACCTCGACTCGAACCAGCTCGGCTTCCGCGGCGCATTCGACCTGGCAATGCTGCTGATCAGCGACAGCCAGACGCCAGTCAGTGCTTCGCTGACGGACTTGAGTCTGCTGTTCAACGACATTGATGCGATCGGCACGCGCGCGCTGCTCGAGGCGCTGCAGTACAATGAGCACCTGCAGCATCTTGCGATCGAGTACGGCAACGAGTTCCCGCCCGAGTTGGGCGATTTTGAATTCACGGGCGATTCGGCAACGTGGCACGAGAACTTTTTGTTCGAGCGTCTGGCCGTGCTGCGGGTGTTCGAGCGCTACTCGCTCGGCCAGCCTCTGGATGAAAACGTCATGCACCTCGTGTGGGAGTTCCTGGGCTTTGACGAGGCGTGAGCGCAAAGAAGGCGAGATGTATTAAAGGGGTCAAACGCCGACTCGAGAGCGAGTCGAGGGCAAGGGCGGGTGCATTGGCGCCGGCCTCCTCCGATATAGTGCTAGGAGGGTGTGCATATCGTTGCGTGGTTATTTTATGAATCGGCCCGGCTCCATCCGGGCTTGATGGAGACTTCTCTGTTTCGTGTGTTGCCGTGAGTTTATGTTTGAAGGCTGGGAGATATGCAGCCAACATCGTTGTGCATGCCGCTCAGCCAGTTTTTCTTTGTCAATCGTGAATCCACATTTCGCCTCATGAGGAAAATCCCAGCAAAGAATCTACAAAGTTGCGTCGACTGCCTCCTCGACAATCTTGTCAATGGCCGGGTCCTTCTTCCTGCTCTTGCTCTTGCTCTTCGTCTGCTCCTTCTCACTCGTCGCTGGTGACGCAGCAGCCGACGCAGAGGCCTCGAGCATATTCTGCACTTGCTTCGGGTCGTTAATGTCAATCTCCTCTCCGTCCACCGTCCTCCTCGGCCTCGCGTTCCTCTTCAAAAACTTGCGTCGCTCCTTCTGCGACCCTCCCAGCTTCATCGAATACTGCCGCATCCGATCCCTTCCACCACAAACACAACCAATCAGCCAACAACAACAACTATTTCATCATCACCATGAAGAAAAAAAACTTGATACTCACGTGACGATGGAGGCCTCCTCCGGTCTCAGCTGGAACTGCGTCTGGCGGGACGAGAGCTTCACCTGGCCGTCCCCGTGGCCGTGCAAAGCGTCGATCTTGGCCGCGGACTCGGCCTGCAGCCTCGCAATGTCGTCGTAGACGCTCGCTTCCTTGCGCTTGGACACGTAATAGTACAAGGCGACGGCCAGCACCAGCGCCAGCGACACATTAGCGCCAAATGCGGTCTGTAAAGCACGAAAATTACGGAAAAAAGCACGTTGGGGGTTAGCGAAGACGCCCATAATGCTCATACAGCGACTGCGGACCTTGACGAGGCCCCTGGCCACCACGCCGAAGACGAACAGCAGCAGCAGATACTGGTTCTTGAGCCCCATGACGCGACGTTGCTGCTCAAAAAGTGACGATTGCAACCTACGGGTTTACTTGGAATTTGTATGGACACTTTTTCGTGAAGTTGTAATGGTGTATTCGACGGGTTAAGAGACAGAATAGGAAATGGTGTGGGTTCATGGCAACTGCGATTGCTGAAGCTTCCCGCCATACAAAGCACCGCTTGGTGTATTCGGGATCCCGTGGCAGCGGAGTTAGTCTCTCTTCGATGAAGCTGCGTTCTGGAAAATTGCAGACAGCTCAAAAGTTTGCCGTGGTGTCATCATGAGAAATGCAAATTTTGGTATCGATCCGGCTCGATCCGATCTTTGGCATCGTATCATGCATTGGGCTCCACATTTGTACACGAGCTCTCCGTACTTCGACGAGATCATTTGTTGGGCAGGATTGTGCGTTTTAGTACGAATCATCCCCATGATATTTGTGGTGCTGTTGGGCTGAGTGCAAATGATATCTGCGCAAGATGCACAAAAGACATCGAAGACGCTTGACCTCTCCCGTCATTATCCAATTTACCACATCGACAGCTTCAGCCAGCGCACACAATGACACTCGGAGAAACAACACCCACGAATGAGCAGTCTGACCCAGCGCTCGCGATTTGGCTCATCGCCATCGGCATTGTGATGACCGTGATCGGTATCGCAGCGTTTGTGACCTGGCGAAAGAAGCACCAGCAGCGAAAGCAGTATATCTTCACTGACATCGAGATTGAAGAAGGATCGTACACAAGTGGATCACTGACAAGGAAACCATAGTTAAAGGTCATGGTGATCACATAGCATTGTTTTTGTATAATATATCTCACGTGTACTTTGAAGTGCCTCAACCACACCAACCATAAAGAAGAGATGATACAAGTGAAGACACAGGAACATGCTACTTGATAGCCAGTAATAATGGCTGTCCTGGCGAGAAGAGACGACTTATTGCTTTCAGAAACTGTATAGTCTGCAGTTCAATCTACTGCCCATATGAATTTGGTATAGTGTGAACCTCCATTGTTCCCTACTACTACGCAGGTTTGAGAACTATTATGTCTTGGCCGCTGTTTTCTACTTTGTCAACACTTTTTTCTCTCGATGTCTCAAGGTGACTTACAGGCTCAATCGTTGTTGGGTTTGATTTGCGAGTACGGTCATCTGCAAAACGCCTGAGAAGTAGAGCACAATCACAGCCCAGCAAGCAATATATGATTGTGAGTTTCCTACTACTACGTGTACAGCTAAACCATGGTTTCTGTCCTGGGTAATGTGCAGCTTTGGTCATTATCTCGGTCAAAAAGGCTAAGGCCCTAAGTTGTTTTCTCTGTTGCTCTGCTCAAAAATGTCGTGGGCATAATTCTGTTAGACTCCTGTTGAAGACTCTCATGAATATCCTTGCTTCGTTCCTCTTATGGGAACTAGGTTTGGGTATCGATAGGCTAGCACAGAGTATCTGTCACTTTTCATACGTCCGCAATCTGGGAAATCGTGCAGAAGTATATTCGAGGTTAACTACGGAGATATATTGAATTATCCAATGTTTCAGAACTCATGCAATTCCGCTGAATCCCGATCCACAACTACGCAGTGAATGTACCAGTATTCTCATTGTATGCTGGCAGAGTGTCGCGCGGTCCGAAATCGCAGCTCCCTGGCTAGTAGCTCTTGATATGACTCGCTATTTGAGCAATAGAGCAGCACGTGCAGCAAAATGTCGCGCAGCAGTCTCCACAACAACTTCCGGGGATTCTGAAGAGCTCTCGGGTCTTGGCACGCAGATGCCACACGAAGATGAAGACGAGGATGAAGGTTGCACTTGACACGCACGAGTAAATCATAGCGGTGAAGCTGATGCGGAATGAGACGGTACCATCGGAGTGGAAACCATAACCGTCGTAAGTAGTATAGTCCGGCACATTACGCACTCAGTTTTTTTCGTTTCAAGCACCGTCTGTAAATTACACGAAACTTACGCTCCCAGCTCCAGAGCCAAAGGAATTTTCAGAGGACCAGAGCACCACCAGAGCACCCGTATTTTT
>JAASGX010000451.1:0-21308 GCA_023334415.1 Phytopythium chamaehyphon | reverse complement strand
CAAGGCCATCGCTTGACCATCGCAAGATCTCCGCGGTTGCCACCATGGTCATGGCGAGGGTTGTATGGAGGCGTACGACCTCGCTTTTGTCACGAGACGCCGGTGTCCACGCAGCAAGTCGCTCATGATTTTGGGATTCGCAATGCGACAGCACACAGTGGCAAGCAATCCCCAACAAGCATCGAGTAGAGTACCCACATGCAGCAGTTGGCGAAGAGCATGATGACGGGCAGGATTGAGAGCGGCCCAGTGGTCTTGTCCCGCAAAATACGCTGGTAGTCTGGGCACGGCACTCGTCGAAGAGGAGGATGGAAGCACCGTTGAAACCACGCAAAGAACCGGCAAAACAGTAATCGATAACCGAGAGACTTAATGGCTCCTTTAGATGCGATCGTTACTTTGTTCGCATCGTTGCTTGCCAGTTCTGATAAGGCACCAGTGCATTTTCTTTCTGATCGTCATTACCGGCTTCAACATGTTTGATTCGAGGGTCAATACCGCCTGCCGAAGCGATCATTTCTTTGTTCTTGTAGGTCATTGCCAGCATACAATGGCAGTTGCCTGCCTCCACGTTTTGACCGTCGTCGTTGCCAGAACAAACAAGCTTCACGAGGGGATCAATCCTACTCGAGTCTGCGATTAAGATTCGATTCTCAAGATTATCCGATGCCAAAACTGATAGAGTAGCAGCACCCACCTCTTTTTGGCTGTCGTCGCCCCTAGGTCAATTAGGGAGGAATCACGCCCACCGTTGAGATCCTGACCGTGTTTGCGTCGTTCCTATATGCCAGGTCGTGCAGAGCACGAGCTGCTTATTCCTTCTGGTCGGCATTACTAAAGCAAACAAGATCGACAAGTGGCTCGATACCACCGGCAGATGCAATCGCAATTTGTTCAGATTACTTTCGTCAGCCACCTTCGACAAAATACAGATTGCATCTAGCTTTTGACCATCGTTTCCCGAGCGCAAGAGAGCAACAAGTGTCTTGATAGCGAATGATCAAGTTGATACAGATTTTTCACAGCAATCAGCAAATGAATTTTGTCATATGAAGAAACTCTTCGAAGCGCTACAGGGGAAGGTTCACAGCAATGCTACAAGTCGATCACTGTCCGTAACACAACAGCGCTTACCTTACGCGATCGACGCAGGATCAAGAAAGCCGGTCGGCCACTTCGCTTGACGGATCTTGTCCAGTTCCACCATTCCCGCAATGATCTCATCCAGATTCGGGCGCAAAGCAGGGTTGGGATCGCACATCTTGTCAACAAACTCCCATTCGTCGGCACTGAAGCCATTCTCTGGCGTAGGAACACGTAGATCGTCAATCTTGCTACCAACAATCTCTTCAGCATCGAGCCCAGCGAATGGGGGTTCGCCCGTAGCCGCATCGATGACACATAAGCCGAGGCAATAAATGTCGGCCTTGCGGAAATCCGTTGTCTCCGTTGAATTCTTGAACCGCTCAGGAGCCCGCCACAGACTCTTGTCACTCTGAGCGTGCTTGCTCACTGAAACTGACTCGACTCGGATCACAGACATGCCAAAGTCTGAAATCTTGACGACGAGCTCTCCTGAGTCGTCTCTCGCCAGCAGCATGTTATTCGTCTTCAGCGCGCCATGCTCCACAGGTCGCTCTCCAGAATGAAGTGCCTTCAAGCCTTCAGCAGCTTGTCCAAGGAAGTGCCACACGAACTTTCGGTTGCTCTCGTCGTTGAAGAAGGCTTCGAGGTTGCCCTCCGAAGCGTACTCCATGACAAAGAACTTTGGTCTTGACGTGTGGTTTGCTCCAAAGAGCCTCAGGATGTGCTTGTGAATGGCTAGATTGACCCACGCCTCAATCTCGCGAGAAAACGTGGCATCCTCGTCGACATTGGCGATGTTTATATCTAGGGTCTTGAGGGCCACAACTCTCTTCTCACCAGTGCGCTCGAGCGTCTGTGTTGCCTTGTAGACAGACCCGAATGTTCCGTTGCCGATCTTCGCTCCCCGGTCTATGCATTCTTTGGGGAGGAACCAGTCGTAGGCTCCAGCCAAGTCGATGGCTGTGAGAGGAGCGATGCGATTGAAAGTCGATATCATGAGCTCCGCCATCTCGGGCTGCATTTGTGTCAAAGCTGCTGCGTCAAGTGCACCGTGTCGCTCCTCTTGGGCGACGGTCGTGTCAAATCGGAGAGTCAGCTGGTTCTTCATGAACTCGAGCGTCTCCTTGATCTTGGTCGGGGGAGCTTCTTTAATCACTCTGTTGATGTCAATAAACATCTCAGCAAGCCGTTCTTGCTGGACTCGGCGGCCAGCCAGCACCAGCTCGCTCCAATCAGTTGCTGGAGTATCCAGGTTCAGTCCGAGCTTGTCGATCGCGTCGCTGACCTTCTCGTGGACCTTCCAAACTGTTGTCACCAGTCGCTGGCTCCAGGCCAGCCAGTACAAGCTGAAGCGGTTGTGCGACTGAGCCCGCAGCATATCGAGGAATTCTCTGGCCGGGAGTATTAGCACGGCCACCGCCGCTTGCTTGTCCTCGTCGCTGCGGGCCTCGACCGCTTCGACGAGCGCGGACAAGCGCAGGCTGGCACCGGCGCACAGCTCGGCGTTACACGCCACCAGCGCCCTCTTGTCGCTGATCTTGGCGACCTTGGCTCGCAGCTCCTCGAAGTCGGCGCTCGCCATGGCTCCTGCTCGTCTCGGTCGCTCGGGAATCCGGAAGTGACCGCGGGAAGCACGCGATCCTGGCGGGGGAGATGCGCCTGGGTGGCGCCATGGTGAGTTCGCAATGGCTACACTCGTAAAGTTGCAGCAACGTTGCTCCACCCAGCAAAGATATCCCATCGAATAGCTCATGGCCACCATGGAGCAGCCGCTGGAGGGCGTCACGGCAGCGGCCGTCGCGCGGCTGGCGGCGCTCGCGCACGCCTCGCAGCGGCCGCTGGCGCTGGCGGACGAGCTGGCGCGCGCGCTGGCGCTCGTCTCGCGCTGCCACGCGGTGCCCGTGGCCGCCGGCGCGGCGCGCGAGATCGACGCGGCGCTGGACGAGCTGCGCGATTTGCTGCAGCGCCAGCGGCTGTTCGGCTCGGCGCCCGCGGACGAGGCCGCCGCGCTGGACGAGGCGCAGCAAGAGGCGCTGGGGCGCGGCGTGCGGCTGCTCTGGGCCCACGCGACGGCCCACCAGCTGCTCGCGGCGCTCGTGGACCTCGTGCGCACCGTCGACTTCATGCCCAGAGCCATCGCCTTCTGGAGGAAGATGCGCCGACACAGGGTGCGCGCCGTCGTGCAGCGCGGGCCCTTCGAGTGGTTCGAGCCCAGGTGCGGAAGGCGGCTTTCGCGACGCAGAGAACTGGGCTGGGGCTCACGCCGCTACTGACCCGCAGCTCGCAGCGCATCCGTATGAGCGAGCGAGTCCGCAGCCTCCAGGAAACGCTCGACGCGCACCTGGTGAGACGCTTGTGCTGCTGCTGCTCCACTGAGTGCTATGTGCTGACGCTGCGGCACGCCAGAGGAAGCTGGGGATGCTCAAGGAGCTGACGACCAAGAGCTCCGGGGCGTTCACCGACTTTGGCGAGCTCGAGCGCCTGACGAAGGAGGGACTCAACCTGCTCGAGGTCACCTACAGCACGAGCGGCATCTCGCAGCCCCGCAAGGGCCAGGGCGTGTTCCTCGCGCTCGATCCTCTTCCGTTTACCTCGTTCTACTACGGTATGACAATTAATTATCTATGCTCCGGAGAAAGAGAACTCTTGCTGACAGTGACTATTCCCGTCAAGATGAAAACATATACGAAAGCGACAGCGATGGGAAGAGCTTCAACACATGCAACGACGTATTGCGCTCGCTTCGCCGCGTTGAGGCGAACCTCCATACGTTTCGCAAGGCTCAGAAGCAGTTCGCGGCGTGCTTCAGTGTGGCAATGGCACCATGCCGCCCACCGTCCAAGATCCGGCAGCGGTAAGACAGACATCTGACTGTTCTTTCGACGACGAACAACTGACACTGGGAGCAACGGATCAGGTGGCTCCATTTGACCGTTGCGGCACTTTGTGTCACGACGGGAAGCATCTGGATCGCCAACAACAAAGAAGAGTTCCGAGCTGCAGCGCTCACGCTCAAAAACGCGCTCCAAGACTTCTTGAATGAGCATATGCTCGAGCCTATTGAGTGAGTGTACTGCTGCTTGTAGTTTTACTTGCTATTCTATTGACAGCACCTGTACTTGTAGAGCGATTGTAGGAGAGGTGATCCTCAACAAGAAGCCCGAAATCCAAGACCCGGCGGCGCTCCTCGACACCAAACTGAGTCTGCAGCGAATGCTCTCCGACTTTGTCAAGGATACGAACCCGAACGTGAGCGCCATCGAGATGAAACGGGTCATGGACGAAATGGACATGTCAGTCGTTTCGCTGCAGTTCGAGAAGCAGCTCTCGAGTGCTGTGCGCAACATCATGACTGGTGACATTGTACGGATGCTGCTCATCCAAGTACAATTCATCAAGAAAGAGTTGATGGTCGCCATGGGTGCTATCGACGAGCTGATGAACGCCAACCAGCTGAATTTGCAGATACTGGCTACTATTCCGACTTTCCTCGTCTTCGGTGGCATGTATCGCCTCGTCAAGGAAGCATTTTCCATGATTTACAGGCGGACAAGCGAGCGATTGACTTACGACTCGAGCGAAATAGCTGCATTCCTCCGCAACAACCTGCGTGACATCGAGCGGCTGCTTAACAAGCAAAATCGCCCCCCTGGTCGCGCAAGTGGCGAGGAGCAAATGCTTGGCGCTCGCGATCTGGGGCATCTCATTCTTCTTCTACACCAACTCCGCGACCTGTTTGAAGAGTACCGCTGGCATTTCCTCGAGGACGAGCGCGATCGGTTCGAGGAGGATCTGAACGACTTGATCGAGGAAGGCCTAGCTGTCTCGCAGCAACTTGCAGTTATCCAGCGCATGTACCATTCGCACCCGTTCCTACAGAGTACCAAGCTGAAGACGCGCTGGTTCTTAGGCTGAGCGTTATGAGTGCGTATTGAAGCGGATAGCGAGGTGCTCTAGATACTAGGCTCGCTTAAGTGTGTTCACCACCACAGCAAGAAACGGGCAGGCTCCAAGAAACATTTGCCAGAACTATATTCACTTTTCATTTCAGAATTCGGTCAACTTGCTTTCATCTCACCTCGCGTTTATCCGCCCATTGCTACATCATCAACCCCACGGCGAACGAGGTCGAGCTGCGCCATCCCGTTGAGCACTTCAATCATCGTCGGGCGGTTCTTTGGATACGGATCGCACATTCGCGACACAAGAGCCCATTCATCGTCGGAAAACCCCTCCGATGGACGCTCAACAAGTGTATGTTCCAGCTTCATGTTCACAATCTCCTCGGTGCCCATCATGCCAAATGGTGTCTCACCCGTGACAGCTTCAATGATGCAGAGGCCCAAACTATACGTGTCCGACCTCTCAAAGTCAACACGCCCACCGTTGTAGTCCAGGCGCTCGGGGGCCTTCCAACGCGCTGTGTCGCTTTTCGCCTCAGCGCTCAAAACAACACTAGCATTTCGGACAGCAGACATGCCGAAATCCGATAGTTTGACCACGGGTTCGCCACCCTCGTCACGCACCAGCAACAAATTGTTGCATTTCACACCTCCGTACTCGATGTTCTTCGAATGCAAGTAGACAAGTCCGTTTCCGGCTTGGATAAACAAGCTCCAGAGACGACTGCTGTTACTCCTGTGCTCAAAGAATGAGGCGAAGTTGGATTCCGCTAGCTCGCACAGGAAGAATCGGGAGATGTGGTTCGCACCGAACAAGCGGAGAATATTTGGGTGGTCCAGTCCCCACCAAACGGCGATCTCGCGATAGAAAAGCTTTTCTGCACTCACATCGACAGCCGATGTCAGCAGCTTGTAAGACACATTGTCGTAGTGCTGGCCGGTTCGAGCGTCATCCCACGAGGCATGATAGAGCTTGCTGAACGGACCGACAGCGAACTTTTTCTTCTCCACGGTGACAGCCCTCGCGACGACGAACCATTTGAACTCCACCTCTGGCTCAGTTCGACTCATCACACGGAGACTTTCGGCATACTTCGTCAAGATCAAGTAATGCATGGCCGGCGACACATTCGCCTGGATACTCACTGGCTGTCTACCGGGTCGGGTGATCACCATCGGACTGGGGTCACTCTCTCGCACATCCTGTTGTTTCTTGAGCTCTGCCCAGATCTCAGCGCGATGCTGCAAGTTTTGCACTTCGTTGACGAGAATTGAGGCCGGCATGTTGGCTACGTTCGTGAAGAACCACGCGTCCTGAGCATCGAGGTCCCTCTCCCAGTTAGCAACCCACGCGGTTCCCAGAGCCTCGTCTTCTTGAATCCCAAGATCGTTGTAGACTTCGTCAAGGCGCATGTGAGCGCGACGCACTTGGTCGACTAGCTCCATGCATCGCGCCAGCCGGTACAGCACGTACGGCCGGTACTCGTACTCGCGCAAGGCCTTGAGGAAGTCGGCCACGAGCTGGCAGTAATGGATAGCGGCACGGATCGCAACTCCCGAGATCAACACTTGGTTCACAGTCATCACTTCATTGAGCCTTTGGATTCGTTCGCTCACGGGGACGCACAGCGGAGAGATTCTCTCGCTCCTCTCGTGGATCGTCCTGATGTTGCTGGTCAGCTTTTTCAACTCCTTTTCGTCCATGCTCGCTGGTGTGACGAAGATTGCTTTTGTATGCGTCTTGCAGGGCGAAATCTGGAATGGGAGCAAGGAGAGGGAGGGAGGGAGGGAGAACGTGCCAGCAATGAGACTGTGCCACTGTGGCGACCACCCTACGATGGCTACAAAAACGATTGAAGGGATGATTTTCTCGTGCGCCAGCAAGATCGCGGTGCGTGTCTCGCACCGCGCATGGCTACAAGGCTGTGATGGCATATGGCCCAGCAACACGAAGAATCTGCTCACCCAGGCGATGGCAACGGGATTCCTTGTCGACCGACGGTGTCTCGAGTCTCGAGTAGCGATTCGTAGAATGGCTTGAAGCGCACCAATATCGTGGAGACCACCAGCAGTTTGGCACTGATGTAGTCACCGAGTTGAGCCGCAGATACCTCCGCGGCAACTTGAAGCACGATGGATACAATATCTTTGCTGGTTCTCGCAAGTTTCTTTAGGCAACTGTCAAGTGATCCTCGCCACCCTTGGAGATGAAATGACTGACGACGTGGCTGCCACCACTTCCGGCTTCTGCTTCATTTCTGCTTTCTCCCGTCAGGCCACCAGCATCCCACCCCATGAAGGTAGCTCAAGCCTTCTTTGATGAAGCGAAACTGGTCAAGTGGCTCGGTAAAATCGACGAGAAGATCGATGGCGAGGGCGACGTCAAGGTCCCCGTGCTCAAGAGCAACACGCCGCTATGTCATGGCGCAAGGACCCGACTTCGAGCGCTGTTTGAAGTACTCAAGAAATCCAGCGATCACGAGAAGTCTCGCGTCGCCCATGAGTTTAGCTCGACGGTAAACGACTTTCTCGGCTTTTTGCGGGCGCAGAACCACTACAATTTTCTGCTCTACTGGCTGGCGACGAGCCAAAGTCTAGTCAGCTTGGTCAAGTGCGTTCATCAGCAAGTGTCTAGGATCTACAAGTCGCTAGGACTGCAGCCAGATATGATCGAAGCGGAGTGGGTTGCGTTGCTTGACGATGGACGACGTCAGCAGGAGGTCTGGCTTAAGGACGCCATTGAGCGTTCCTCCGACAGCATGCTTGTCAACGAGAAACCCAACCCACTCAAGGTCAACGAGACACTTGTGACAATGGACAACCAGCTACTGCTTCGTGAAAACGTCGGGAGTGCTGCTCAGCAGATGGAAGACGGTATTGATGCCATGTTTGCCACGATGCGATCCGAGATGGCACATTTGATGAGGACAACTCGCGACCGAGTTCGTGCTTTCAAAGAGCTCAAGCAAGGACGAGAGTTCGAGTGGTTCATCGCGGAAGAGAACATCACTTGTGAAAGTAAATCCATCGGGGTGGAGGGGTCTTACGGAAAAGTCTACAGAGCTGTTTGGAGGGATGAGATGACAAATGAAAAGAAGGTCGTGGCCGTCAAGACGCTCATCAATATGCACAATCTGGAAGATAATCGCAAGTTGTCGCGAGAGATCGACGCATGGGTCAAGCTGGACGATAAGCACGTCTTGCAGATGATCGGAGCAAACTACTCCTACAAAACGAAGTACCTAGTGATGGAGTTTGCCACCGAAGGCAACCTCGAATATTTCTTCCGAGACGTGGATGACCGTGGCAATCGCAAGTTGCTATGGAGTTTTTTCCGCCAGGCGGCCGAGGGCCTCAGGGCACTACACAATTGCAACCCGCCGGTCGAGCACGGTGGGCTAAACACGACGAACTTACTCCTGACAAAAGAAGACGACGAGCTTGTTGTCAAGATCTCGGACTTTGGCATGTCTGTCATTCGAGCCGAGGCTGTATCTGTGAGCACGCACTCTAAGAGGGCTATGGTTCGGTGGAGGGCTCCTGAACGCCTTGAGAATGCACCGGACGGCGTAGACTTTAGTAAGGCTGATATCTACGGACTTGGATTGTGCGTGATAGATGCAGCGAGTGGTGAGCCGCCGTTCCCGGATTCGATTGACCAAGCGGTCGTTGAGAGCAAGCTCTCAAGAGAGCACGTTCCTCGCCCTAAGCAAGGATTGAGCGACGAGGAGTGGGCTTTCGTGGACAGCATGTGCGATCCGAACCCCGACGCTCGCCCTGATCTCGACTTCGTCATCGACCGCATGGTGGAGCTCGACGGCATCCGCCAGGCGAATTGGCCCCGAGGGTTTGCCGCGGCAGGGTAGGACCCTGGAAAGTAGCTTGATGTCGATCCTATGATAATCTCGGCCTCCTTTGCATGGTAGTCGTGGTGTCATGTTAGTGTACTGGTCCAGTCAATAGCCCAAGTTCACATACAAAAGCACCCGCTGACACGCATCACCTCCAGTTACAGTCATGTGGGCGTTGCGCTCGGCCTTGGCGCGCTCGCCTGCCGCCACCCGCCGGCTGTCGACGGGCTCGGGCTCCCGTATCCCCGTCATCTCGCTGGACGACCCGGCGGCGGCGCGCGGGGACGAGCTTGCGCGCGCGTTCGCCGAGTTCGGCTGCTGCTACCTGTCTGGCCACGGGATCTCGGCGGCGCTCGAGGCGTCCGTGATGGGCAGCGCGCGCTCGTTCTGCGCGCTGCCGGCGGCGGCCAAGGCGGCAATCCCGGCGGCGCGGGGCGGCGACGGCTTCACGCGCGGCTACATCGGGCTGGGGCGGGAGAGCGGCAGCGCCGAGCGCGTCGAGGTCAAGGAGGCCTTCTCCTACGGGTTCGAGTGGGAGCGCGGGCGCGAGGCCTTCGCCAACGGGCTGCAGGGACACAACGTGTGGCCCGCGGCGAGCGCCTGGCCCGAGCGGAACCGCGCCGTCTTCGGCGAGTTCTTCGGCGCTATGGCGAGCGCCTCGCGCGAGGTCTCGAGGCACCTCTCGCGCAGCCTGTACGCGGACGAGCGCTTCCTCGACGGCTTCTGCCAGCACGGAGACTCCATCTCCATCATGCGGCTGTTCCACTACTTCCCCTACGCCAAGTTCGGGGAGCTGCCCGACGGCTTCAGCGAGTTCATCGGCTCGAGCCCGCACACGGACTGGGGCTTCCTCACGCTCATCCTGCAGGACCCCGTGGGCGGCCTCCAGGTACGGCACAACGACCGGTGGGTCGACGTGCCCTATGTGCCCGGCACGCTCGTGGCTAACGCCGGCGACTACCTCTCGCTCATCACCGACGGCCGCTGCCTCTCGCCCGTGCACCGCGTCGTCGCCGACGACCGCGAGCGCTACTCGATGGTCTTCTTCTACTACCCGGACTTCGACGCCGTCATCCCGTCCGTCAGCGACGAGCGCATGCGCATCGGCGGCGGCCAGAGCGCCGCGGAGAGCGCCGAGTTCAACAACCTGCTGGACGGCACCGTGCGCAACGTTGACGGCTCGTTCGGCGAGTACATCATGGACAAGTGGGCTGGCGTGCAGCGCTAGGGCGAGTAGGGCCGAGGCCACGACGAAAAGCTGGTTGCTGGGGCTAGAGTTGGTGTCTTGGTGTCTGTTTATTCCTTCCGGCCGCCCTGATGTTGGTGTTGCTGCTGCTGCTGCTGCTGCTCCCGCTCGTCCCAGCGTTTGCGCACCTCGGGCGACATGGCCGACTTGATGCCATCGACGAGCGGCGCGTCCTGCCCGAGCTCCTTCTGCCCATGCGCCCGCCGTCAGCCGCGCCCACAGCACCACAGAGCCGCCGCTGCAGTAAAACCCACCAGGAAGCACTGCTGGTAGGCCTTGTACTCGTCCTGGCAGCCCACGCGGCCGCCCGCCTTCTGCTGCAGGAACACGTCCGTGTACCACTTGTCGAAGCACCGGTCGTAGCTGCAGGTCGCGCGTAAAGTTAGCACTGGGGCGGGCGCGTCAAGCGCAACAACGAGCGCACACGCACGCCGCCTTCTGCTTCCAGCAGCCGCTCTCCTCCGCCATCGTTGCCCTGGGTCTTGTAATTGGGCGTTCACTTTCAAAAATCCGAAATCGCGAGAAGGTGCAACCAGGCAAAGGAGAAAGTGCAGCCAGGACTCCTTGCTGCCTGGCCCAGGAGATGCCGCCGATGCAAAGGAGAGCTCTTCGCCTCGCGGGCGATCGCGCCTGTCGCTTCGCCATCGTCCGCTCTGCTACACGTCGTCCAAGACCATCAAGCCTTTCAACTGGCCGCCGTACTTGGCGAGAAGGAAGAGCTCGCGCACATGACGCTCATCGAGTTTGTAGAGTGTCCGTTTCCATCGTCACTGTGCTTGATGCTTGACTGTGAAATGTCGGTATCGCCGTCCTGACACTACCACTACTACTACGACGCGTTGATCAGCTGGATTTCGTTCAGTCACGTCGATGCCATGCCGCGTTCACTCCAGTCACCCAACCAAAGCTACACCAGACGGCGATCTCTCCTGTCTCGAGAGTATGCCTGCTAGACAAACCGTGTTCGGGACCGGTGCAAACCGAGCCAAGGGGAAGCTCTGGGAAGAAGCAGCATGAACGACTGGTGTGGGAGGGCCACTCGTGGTGGTTAGAACTCGAGAAGACCTGGTCACAACCTGGTTGAAATCATGGGTAGGAAGCGCCCACCACCAGGCCAGCAGTCGCCGCGGCAGGCGAAGGCTCCGCGTAAGATTTCGCCGCGGCGATTGGCAAAGGCACAGCCCAAGGCATCGGCCAATCCAGAACAAGCGTCCCGGAAGGACGTCAAGAAGCGGGCTCAGCACAACAAGTCGCGGGACTTCTTCGTAGTGAAGAAGACACTCCACCAGTTCACAAAGCCTGATGGGGTTCATCTTGAGTGGGCGGAGTGCATTGTCGAGATGAATTGCGCAGTAGCTGAGGCGCACCTCCTCACCAACTTCTATGTGCTGTGTGAACTTGAACACGGTCGACCACTCCTCGAGCTGGACCAGAGATTCTACCAGACCTGCTTGAGCCTCGTCACGAATAAAGAGCGACGTGTAGCAGACACAGAGTTGCAAGCAGCAAAACAAGAGTTCAACGCAATGCGAGAGAGTCCCAACGACATGGCAAACACCAAGTATCTTAACCAGGGGTGGTTCCAATGTGCTGCCAAGACAATGGCGACCAATGCCCAGAACTACGTGGTCGCCAATTTTGCCAAGCGAATGCGCAACTACGTGATCGATTGTTTTGGAGCTACGCGGCAAGAGGCGCACAAGATCGTCAACTTGGTTTTCTGCCCTGACATTGAAGCCAAGCCATCCCAAGAGTTCATGGACGACCGCTGGGGGAGAACTCAAGTGATCGAGTCCGCTGCTGTCTATCTCCACGCCAAGGTGCCACGCAAGCCAAATGGCAAGATCGACTGGGCCCCACATCTCCTGCTCCCTCTCTTCTACGAGTTTCTACAGTATGCTGAAGAATGCAACACCGCTAACAAAGATGTGCCTGGCTACAAGGTGAAGCGTTAGTTCTCCTTGTTGCCAACAAAACAAGGATACCGGGCTTCTTACTGCAAGGTAGACTCTACTGGCTTGCGCTCACTCCTTCTCCGCAGCTCACGCGTCGATCGATCTCTCACAGTCGAGCACAATGACCAAACATGGACGCTTGGAGAGAGCTTGCACGAGGAAGCTCCATGGATCGCTATGAGTGAATTATGGTGGCGTTTGTTCTTTCGCGTCGACGATATCAAGGGTTCTTTTCATCGTGAGATCTCGACCGACGGATATGCAGTCAGTGTCCACATGGATCGGCCTACCACTGGCAAGAAGAAGCAGAAACGGAGGAAGATCAAACGTAATGGCCATGGCAGCAACAGCAGCGACGACCTGGACAAGGATGTGTCTGATGCGCTAGGCTTCCCGTGCCCAACGAAGCCGATGGGTAGGGCAGAAGAGTACGACACAGTCTGGGGTATTGACCCTGGATGGACGGACTTCATCACTGCTGTCGACCAGGAAGGACGCTCAGTCCGCTTCCGTACTACGGACTTCCGCAGGGCCAGCGGGTACTGCCGCTCGAACCGCAAGTCGAGGCACCGCATTGCCAAGCAGCTAGATGGCCAAGATCTACTGCGCGCAACCAAGTCAAAGAAGACTGCATCGCTGGAGGAGTTTAAGGCACACGTGCAGTTCTGGTTTGCACATGGTCCGCGACTCTTGCATGACTTCATGGACCCAACGGCTTTCTTTCGGAAGCTGAGATTTCGACGATACAAGCTCCGCTCTGCACAGCTTGACCGTGCCTGTTTTGAGCTCTCGGGTGCTCCAGGAAACAAAACTATCGTCGGGTTTGGAGACCATGGCACAGCTGGTCAAGGAGTCATCAAGGGTTGTGTTGCTGGCCCAGTGAAGGAGTTTGCTCGCAAGCTGGCTCGACTCTGCGAGGTGGTTGTCATCGACGAGTACCTCACCAGTAAGGTGCACCACAACTGCGCCGCCACCAGCTACCTCGAGAACCAGCGCGTCCAGCGAACTTTTCGCGACGGTTCAGTGCGAAATGTCCGAGTGCACAAGGCGCTGCATTGCCTCGGCAGGCGTGGAGGTTGTGGCAGGACAGTCGACCGTGATGTAAATGCTGCCAAGAACATCCGAAGCGCTTTGCTGAGTATGCTTCTCGGTGAGCAACGGCCGTCTCGACTGCAGCGTCCCCACTCATATCCTCTCCAAACAAATAACTAGGGTCTCCGATATCGTGAATCCTCAGCCCAGGGTGGCTCTGCTTCTGCAATGGAGCGGAGGGCGAGTTCGTCGTTGACCGCCGGTTCCTCTCACGATGCAAAAAGGGGAAGCCGGTATTGCTAGAAGTTAGTTGCTGGCACTAGCACTGCTGTGCTCAAGAGCGAGAGCACTACCAAGGAAGAGCGGAAGGAACGTAGTGCTTACATCAGCTCAGCTGTAACTTTCTAGTAAAGGGCTGTCAGGCGATAGATATATTTCGCTGCAAGTGCAGGCTCAGGCTCGAGAGTCGAGTGCGTGTACCCTTCGATTGGGTCTCGGGTCGGCCGGAAGCGTCCTGGCCGAGCCTGCGCGGCCCCGCGGCGCAGGCTCGTCATAAAATCTGTACGTGCAGGGGCTGCTGCGCCCGCTGCTCTGCTGGCCTACCCGTAGTGCGCACGGATGAACTGGGAGTGCGACTGGAAGGACTCGGTCGTCGACGGCGGACCCGGGGGGCCCACCGACATGTGGTGGCCGCTGAGGAAGCATTTGTCGCACACGCGCTGGGGCTCCGAGAGCCCGAACTTGGGCAGCGAGACGCGGTTCGTTGAGTGCTGGCCGCAGACGCTCTGCCCGCAGTTGCGGCAGTGGTGGCGCCGCTTGACCAGGCTGAAGACCGTGGCGCACACGTGGCACGAGCGCGACTGCTTCCACCGCGGCGGGAACGTCGTCTTGGCGCGCGGACGGCCGATGCCCCCGCCGCCCAGCTCGTTGGCGGTCAGCGCGCCGCCGTCACCCTTGGGCCGCTGCTGCTGCTGGAAGCCGCTGAACATGGCCAGGTCGTGCGTCTGGTGCGAGTCGAACACGATCGGCCCGTTCTCCTCAGTAGCGACCGAGATGAGGTCGTTCTCGCGCTCGCGCAGCCGCTGCTCCGTCAGCCCGAGCGCCTTGCTGCGGTGGTCGCCGAGGCTCACGTTGCTCGCGCTGTTGCGGCCCGCGTTGTTGCCGTAGATCGGGTACTGCGCGTCCTGCGGGCTGTAGAACTTGGGGTACGGCTGGTGGGGCGACGGCGCCGGGCTGCTGTGCGCGCTCATAACCTGCTCGCGCGAGACAGTGCGGTGCGTGCGGCCCATGTCCTGCTCGAGCTGGTAGCGCTGCATCTGCTGCATCTGGAGGTACTCCTGCTCCTGCTGCTGGCGCCGCTGCTGCTGCAGCTGCTGCTGCTGCTGCATGTGGTGGTAGTAGGCGAACTCCTCCTCGTCGTCGGCGTCGTCGTAGTAGCGCGCGGGCTGCTGCGGCTGGTAGTCCTGGTCGTCGTCGAGGATGCTGCGGTGGTGGCGGTTGTTGCCGCTCTCGTAGGGCAGCTGGTAGCCGCTGACCTCCATGCTCGGGTCGGCGTCGGCGTCGTCGTCCAGCGGCTGCAGGTCGGCGGCGCTGATGCCGCGGTCCCTACGACCATTTGCGGCGGCGCGCAGCACCTCAAGGATGCGCTCGCCGCACTCGGCCTGGATGGCGAGGTCGATGGGCAGGTGTCCTGCGTCGTTGCGCATGTGCACGGCGTGCGGGTTGGCCAGGATGACCTTGATGATGATGTCCGTGGGCGCGCCTTGGTGCATGCACACCCAGTGGAGCACCGTCATGCCGTTCACGTCCGTGCGCTGCGCCAGCGCGCGCGAGCCGCGCATCGCCGACAGCAGCGCGTCCCAGTCGCCGTTGATGGCGTGCAGGAACTCGGGGTCCATCGCGGCTACGGGGCTTCAGGATCTGCTTCAAGAGCTTCGGGTGCTTCAGGAGCTGCCAGTACTGATGCTGGTGCTGGTGCTGGCACGGGCCGCCGTCACGCGGCCAGGGGAGCGAACGCCGAGTGAGCTCGCCTTGATGGCGCGCCTCCGCGTGCCTTGGATAGACGCCGACTGACTTTCTCGGAGCTGCCCGCGCCGACGACGCGACGATGGCCGCCGATTTCGGCCAATGCGCGCGCGCTTCCCTCCACTTTCGGCCAATCCCAAGCGCTGCTGGAGTCAGAGTGGCCCTCGCGCAGAGCCCGGCCAGCGCTTGTTACGCTGGCTCAGGGGCAGCAATGCAGCGCATTGTGCCGCCAGGAAGGGCAGAGGCCGCGAGCGTGATACTGGTGTACAGGCGACTCACCTGCCTGAGGCGAGAGAGGGAGGACGGAGCGCTGCTCGGCCTTGAAGCAGCGTGTGCAATGTGCAGGCGCTGGCTGCAGGGCCGGCATTAGCTACAGATGATGGCTCGCTCCTCGGAATCAGTGGCCACTTGAAGTTGCTGCAGACAAAACGGCCACCGAGCTCTGGAAAAGAGCTCGCCATGGGCGGCGGCCGGTGCGAGAGTGCCTTGTGGAGCAACTGCAGAACTGGAAGGCAGCAAACTGACGCCGATGCGGCAGCTCTTGCTCTCAACGCGGCTGAACTGGAGGCATCATGATTCCCTGTAAAAGTATACGACGACGACAGTGTGGATCTACGCTGACCGCAGGCGATACTTTGCGAAGGTGATCTGTCAATTTATTCAGGCGGCCAATCAGCGCGCTCCACTTATCGCCGACAATCCAATCCGAGGGAACCCACTCCAGACAGACAGACGGCGCCATGGCGGCCGAGGTGAGCGCGCGCGTGCACCTGGTGGCCGAGAAGCTGCAGCTCAAGGCGCAGGAGGCACAGCGCAAGGGCAGCGCGGGCGCGGCGGCGGCGCTGGGCGCGTCCGTGCGCGACCTGCGGCAGGCCGTGGCGCTGCTGGCCGAGCAGGCGCACCTGCTGGCCTGTCGCCGGGGCGAGAGCGCGGATGCGGACGACGAGGAGGCCGCGCGAGAGCTGCAGAGCGGCCTGGGCTCCGTCGAGCGGCTGCTGGCCAAGAAGGCGGCCGAGATGCGCGCCAAGGGCAACGAGGGCGCCGCCGCCTCGCTGCTGCAGGCCTCAGCCGCCGCCGGCGCCGGCCGCGCGCGCCTCGCCGAGCTCCAGCAGCGCGTCGCCGGTTTGCAGGAGCGCTGGGACGCTGTCGCCGCGGCCGTGGGAAGCGCCAGCCGCGCGCGCTCCAGCAGCGTCAAGAGCGCGGCCAGCGCCACGGACGAGGAGCCAGATGAGGAGCACCCGTTCGTGCGCCAGGACGCGGTCGTGGCGGCCACCAGGAGGCTCGCGGCGCTCGCGATGCTGCTGGAGGCGTGCTTCCCCGACTGCCGGACGCTCGGCGACTTTGCGGCCGCGCTCGACGCGAGAGAGCTCCCCCAGCCACACGAGGACGGCGGTGACAGACTGGAGATCGCGGTGGAGCGATCGGCGGCTCTGGAACAGCAGGTGCTTGCGCTTCAGGAAGAGAACAGCCGCCTCGCGGCCGAGCTGAAGGAGGTCAAGACTCAACATGCACGCGATTCGGCGCTGGCAGAAAAGAATGCCGAGCTGCTACGTGCCGAGAGCGCGGCACTGGAAGAATCGCTTCAGAAGCTGGAACAGGAGTATAACCAGCGACGAGAGCAGGAGATCTCCAACCTTCAGGCGATCTATGACAGCCAGCGCAAGGCGAACGAAGAGCTGGAGCAGATTTTGTCCGTGAAGGACGATGAGATCGCGGCGCTCAAGAAAAACGCCGAGTCGGATGGTGCTGAGATCCAGAACTTGCGCAATGACGTCGACACAATGACCCGTGAAAGTGCTCAAAACCAAGAAGACCATCGACGACAGCTGGCACAGCTTCGCCAGCAACTTAACGACGTGGCAGCCAACTCAGCGGTGGAGGCGAATGTTGATGAAGAAAGTAAATCGTCCAGTGATATCTCAGCCAATCAGCCTCCCATCGAAGAACCGCCAAGCACAGAAGCAATGAATAATCCAAATTCATTACCTGTCGCTGCTGACACGCAGCCTGAGCAACTACAAGAGTTACATCAGCGCGTGAATGAGACACAAGCGTTGCTTGAAGAGCATCAGTCTACGATTCTTTCGTTGCAGACAGAACGCAAGACTTTACAGGACGATATTGCCAAGCTTGAAGTGTCTGTGTCCGAACAGGCGCAGACGTCAAGTGAAATGCAGGAGCGATTCATGGAGCAAGTGACCAAGCTATCTCAAGAAATCGGCGATCGAGATGTAACTATTGATACGCTGTCAGCTAAGCTGGTCAATGAGCTGCAGTCCATGTCGGATGTCCACTCCAGTGTTCTTGCAGAGTTGAATGAGTCGCTAGACAGCCTTCGAGAAGAGCACGCTGCGAGCTTGGCTTCCCACGAGAGCAAGGACGCAGAAATTGCTCGCTTAAAATCCAAGGCAGCTACGCTTGACCAAAACAGTGGAGAAACCGAGAAGTGCTTGCAGATTGTGAACTCGGAGCTGGAAGCGTTTTTGTCTTTTCTCGCGAGTGGCAGCGACAAATCGGTTATCATCGAGCAACTGGGCAAAGAGGACTGGTCTGTTGACACAATTTATCAGCTTAGCAATGTTGTGATTGCACAGCTTGACGACCTAGCTGCTTTCAAGACGCAAGAAAATGAGATAAGCAGCCAGAAAAGCAAGCTTGAGACTGAAATCAAGGCTACGTCATCGGTTTTCGTTGAGAATGGCCTTGCTGTTGACAGTGTTGACCCATCAAGTGATGTAAGCGTTCATCTCGACTGGCTGCGCTCTCGTGTGGCGGAAATTGCAGTCACTCAGCGTGAGCTTAATCAGGAAAGAGAAGCGTTGAAGGCGGCTGGTGAGTGTTCGAAGCAAGAGCTCGCTGAGCTGCAAACACAGCTGACCTCGTCGACGGAAGAAAAGACAGATCTGGAAGCTCTTGTTGCGTCTCTGCAGGAGCAAATCAAGGCTTTGAAGGGTGAACGCACCGAAACTCTAGCACGCCTTAATAACCTGGAGTCCCAGCTCCACAGCTCTACAAAGCAACAGGAAAGCGAAAGTGCTGCAAAATCCGATAAGGTCGAGTCATTAGAGAATGAGCTGGCCGCAGTACGTGCAGAGTTTGAGCGCTACCGATCTCGCTCTCATACTGCACTGAAAAAGATGGAGAAGAGAGCTGATCTGCTCAATGGTATGCGAAAAGAAAATGAGAAACTGTTGGCACACGTGACAGAAAGTGATGTATCTCGGCAAGAGGCGCAGAGCACGCTCGCTCGTGTGTCGGCGCAGCTGGAGGAGCTCTCCCAATCTCATCAGTCAATTCAGCAGGAGTTTGAGCAGTATGTCGAGGAGAAAACCAAGGCGATCGTGTCATTGGAAGAGAATATGCAAGTCATGACGGACGAAAAGGATGCAAAGACTTCCGAGGTCAAACATCTAAAAAGTCTTTTGCAAGCGCTCGAGCAAGACAAGCTCCCGATGCTTGAGGCGGCGATACAGACGCTTCAGAGCGAGCTTGACAGTGCTAAGGCAACTATAAAGACCAGAGATGCGACTTTGGCCGCAGCTTCGAGCGAAAATAAAGAGCTGCTGGCTACTATTGCTGCCCATGAAGCGGAGGTAAAGAAGCTTCAGTCTGAGGTGCTGGTACTCGAGAAGCAAACAAAAGACCAGGAACAGGCCAATAGAGCGGGTGCTGGTCGTATTGCCGCTCCCACTCCATCCCCTCCAGCAAGTGTCAAAGCGGAAGCGCTTGCCAAGGAGCGCAATGAAGCACTTGAGATGGAAATTGCCACTCTGCGTCTCGCGCGAGCTTCTCTCGAGGAGGAAGCATCCATCTGCCGTGCAGAGCTTGTTGCCCTGCAAGAAAAATTTACAGTCATTAAGGCTGCGCATGCTGACAAGGTATTTTCGCTGGAGGAGCAGTGCCAGGCGTTGCAGTCGACGCTGGATCATCAGCAAGGGGATGCTGTTTCACATGTTGCCAACCACGCGAATCCCACCGTTAACCCAGGAGCAGTTACTCAGCTAGAGCAAGAAGTAGATGCCCTAAAGCGAAATGTGGGGGCCAAGGACAAGATGATCGAACAGTTGACTAGCGAGATCAAGCGGCTCGATCGCTCACGAGAGGAGCTCAACGTTGAGGTTGCGCTGCTGACTCGGAAATTGGAGCAGCTAAAGGAGGAGTCTGACGCGAGCGTAGCTATAGATGGGCTCACGAGTACGGACTCCAGTGAAGCTATTACAGAAAATACCGATGGCGAAGATGACGGTGCCAAGTCCAAGAACAATGTCGCTGTTATGGAGCAGTCGCTTCGCCATCTCCGGAATGAGGTGAAGCGCCTTCAGGATGAAGTTGCCTCTCTCCACGAAGAAAAGGAGACGTGGGAGCACGAAGTTGAAAAAAGTGAGTTTGAGGAGCTTCGTCAGAGCCGTAAACAGCTCCAGCTTGAGAAAGAAGAAGCATTGAAGAAACAGCAACGCAAAACTGTTGTATCTTCATTCCAGGAAGAAATGGACATAGTTGTCAAGGAGTTGCAGACGGCTCTCGAGGAGCACTCGCACGCTTTTCGCGATGCATGCGCCTTCCGTGATGCCCACCGAGACAACTCATTGCTCGAAGCATCCAGGACAGTTAACAAGCCGACCAACGGAGAACGTCGGCGCGACTATGAAGAGTGTCTCGTCATGACAAGCGGAGTGGTCATTAAGGCGGGCGCTCGTTTCCAGCTCCCCGTTGTTTGCGCCAAGCAGGGTTGGCGTGTCGTCTGGACGTTTAAGGTCAAGGAAGACGACGCCGACGTATCATTTTCTCTAACGAACTCCAGCACATCGGCGGTCATCGTCGAGCCACAGCGCGTTGCATACCTCTCAGGCACATTCGCTGTCGAGGCAGACGACACAACTCTCACGTTCGAGTGGGACAACTCTTTTTCATGGCTAAACGAAAAGACGCTGGACTACCATGTGTCGATCCAAGAGCCACTGTCACCGAAGCAACAGGAAGTACGAGTTCAAGAGCGGCTACTTGAATCGCATGCGCAGGTTCTTCGTGAGGGCTTGGTCGTGCTGGCTGCTGAAGAGAGTCGACGAGAGGCTTTGATCACGGCACTTGACCGCTTGCACGAATGCGAACATCTTCGTGATAGTAAGCTCGAGATGCTGAGTGCATGGATGGACGAGATTTCGAATGCCAAGAACGAGGCGCAGGAGCGAATGGAGGCCGCAAAGATCGCGCTGGGTGATACGATCCGGCTGCTGGATGAGGTGCAAGATGATGCCAAGAAACTAGCGCGCGTGTGGGAAGAGGCCGAAGCTGAGCGCGAGGATGTCGAGATGACTCTCAAGCTCAGTGGATCCACCCAGCTGGAGGAGTTGATGCTGCAGTTGCGCGAGTTGCAGCAGGAGCTCGACCGGAGGAAAGTGCGAGCAATGAGTCTGCTGTCATAGAAACAATTGCCTCAGAAGATGCTAGTCACCCAGCACACATGGAAGAAGCTGGAGGCGACAACGAATCTGCTGCTCGCAAATTGCCTAGGTAACACTTGAAACCGTCGAGTTGCGTCATTTTTTTTCAGCTTCAACATAAATATTTGGGAAATGAAGGATCGCTTGTAGAAGGAATACAATGCAATCTTGCCCAACTCTTCATTCTGGAATTTGCCGATGCCGAAGTATGTTGCGTCAGGCAAAGTTCGAGAGGTGTTTGACATCTCTCCTGAAACACAACGAGGGTGGGCTGTTAAAGGCGTGGTTAACGCCTGAGCTATCGGAAATGTTAGTGGGCGCCGAACGTGGTTGTATGATCTTGAATCAATCGGTCGTCGTATGGAACCAGGAGTGGATGAGTCTTCATTACCCGGGGGTACAGTTCAACCGCGATCTACGATCATTTATTGTCGAGTGTCATCAAACAAACAGGTACCCGATCTTGAACGACAGCAGGCGCTGCTATCATCTGCTTTCCCAGATAGTCAAGTCATTACCGACATTGGTTCCGGTCTCAACTACAACAAGCCAGGGCTTTCCAGACTGGTGGAAATGGTATGTCGGGAGCAGATCGGAAGAATTGTGCTTACCTTCAAAGACCGACTTCTACGCTTCGGGTACGAGCTCTTCGAGAAGATGTGTAAAGAGCATAACGTCCAAATCGTGGTTTACGCTGACGAACAACGCGGAGAGCAAGAGTCAAAAGACATGGAAACGCAAGAACTCCAGGAGGACCTCCTCTCCATCGT